>VXBT01003146.1:1231473-1249472 GCA_013400235.1 Oriolus oriolus
GACCTGGGAGTGCTGGCTGACAGCAGCTGAACATGAGCCAGTTTGTGCCCAGGTGGCCAAGAAGGCCAACGGCATCCTGGCTTGTATCAGCAATAATGTGGCCAGCAGGACCAGGGCAGGGATTGTCCCTCTGTTCTTCAGCACTGGTGAGACCACACCTCGAATCCTGTGTTCAGGTCTGGGCCTCTCACTACAAGAAGGACATTGAGGGGTCAGGAGTGTGTCCACAGAAGGGCAACAGAGCTGGGAAACGGTCTGGATCATAAGTCTGATGAGGAGCAGCTGAGAGACTTGGGGTTGTATAGCCTGGAGAAAAGGTCCAGGGAGGACTTTCTCACTCTCTACAACTATCTGAAAGCATCTTGTAGCCAGGCATGGTCAGCCTCTTCTCCCAGGTAAGAAATGGTACGACAAGAGGAAATGGTCTCAAGTTGCACCAGGGAAGGTTTTGATTGCATATTAGGGAAAATTTCTTCAAGGAAAGGGTGGTCAGGCATTGGAACAGGCTGCCATGGGAAGCAGTGAAATCACAATCTCTGGAGGTAGTCAGGAAAGTGTGGATGTGGCACTTAGGGACAAGTTATAGTGGTGGACTCAGCAGTGCTGGGTTAGTGATTGGACTCCATCTCAGCGGTCTTTTCCAACCTTAACAATTCCATGATTATTCCACTACTGAATCAAACCACCCAGATAACCGTATATGCCATGCCAACCTATTCTGAATACATTCTCACACTGATTTAATGAACAAAGGTGAATCATCCTGTCTCCATATACTACCAAAGACACAGGCCTCCACAGATAAATCCCTCCAAGACAGACCTATTCACTCATGGATGAACAGATTAAGCTATCAAATGCCCAAGGCACATAACTTTCTCATCATCCTCCTGTATTTCTTCAGCTGTCAGCTCTGTAGCTTTCCAGTGAAACGTAGATATCTTACAATTCCTTTTCGGAAGAGAAATAAACTAGTAGGAGAAAGTCAGCAAGATTTCTCTCCACCCACCATCAAAAAGAAACATTACCAAGTGGCTAGGAGAGCCATACATTTGAGGGAAGTTACATATTGCACAAAATTTTTTTCTACACAGCATGATTATAGATAATTAGCATACATGATTGCTAAGTCCCTGGGTAGGACTGGGCTTTGCAAGGATCCAATTCAAATCAGGGGGTATGAGGGTCACAATCTGTTCTGAATATATCATATGTTATAGATGCTACCCATATGTTTAAGACGAGGAACAGGCTCACTACTAATACAACACAAGATTTTTCATGAGCTTCAGAAGCTGGATTTCTTGGAGTAAAATCAAAGCCTAGCAACATTGGTGGTTTGGTGAGAATAGTTAACAACAAAGTTGCTCAAGATGCTTTTTGTTAACCCACATACAGCACCTAACACCTGATGAGTCATTGCCTTAAGATATTAAGGGATTAACATCTACCTTGAATGCGAAAAAGCATAAAAAGGATTTTATTTTATTTTATTTATAACTGTCCTGCAGTTACACACTAGTCTGTGGCAGGCTGCTGGCAGCTTGCCTGCACTCTAACCACATTTATCTTGTACTCCTGTAAAGTAGTTTTTTGCATACAAGACCTGAATGTCTTCTGCAGTTCCCAGCTAAGTGCTAGACCCTTGCACCTTAACTCACCTTCTATGACCAAGATCTGAATGAACTGCACAGCAAGCCAGAATTACATTTAAGAAGTTTTATTTTGAAGTTTCTGGGTACTCCTCCTTTCATAGAATACCTGCTTGCAAACTACCAGGGAAGCTACTGTAGAAGAGCACTCCATCTCTGGCCCTTCATTCATACAATGACATTCAAGAAAGGCCATTACTCCAGCATGGGTCCCTTCCATGGGATGCAATTCTTCAAGAACAGGCTGCTCTGGCATGGCTCCTCTGCAGGGTCACCAGTCCTGCCAGCAAACCTGCTCCAGCATGGGGTCCTCTCTCCACAGGGTCACAGGTCCTGCCAGGAGCCTGCTCCAGCTGGAGCTTCCCATGGGGTAACAACCTCCTTTGGGCATCCACCCACTCCACTGTGGACCTCCAGCAGCACAGCTGCCTCTTCATGGTCTTTCCCATAGGCTGCAGGGGAATGTCAGCTCCAGTGCCTGGAGCATCTCCTGCCCTTCCTTCTTCACCGACTTGTGTGTCTGCAGGGTTGTTCCTCTCACATGTTCTCACTGCTCTCTTTGGCTGCATTTGCTGTTGCACAGCTATTTCCCCCCATTCTTAACTCTGTTATTCCAGAGGTTCCATCACCGGCACTGATGGGCTCGGCCTCGGCCAGCAGTGGGTCCGTCTTGGAGCCGGCTGGCATTGGCTCTATCAAACACGAGGGAAGCTGCTACCCCCTTATCACAGAAGCCACCCCTGTAGCCCCCTCTACTACACAACCCACAACACCTCCCCCCTCTGAAACAGCCTGCTGGCTAAACCAAAGGCCAGTCACTTGCTCTAATTGTAAACCCAGTTCCTACACTCTGGATGTCCCTGAACTGCCTACCACAGCACACATGATGCAGGTCTCCTGTTGTGAGTAAAGCTCAAAATAACTTTTAGCTCACCATATCTAGAATTCCAAATAGACAAAAAGAAGTCCATTTAATTATACCAGGAGGAAGATATTCTGGCTTTGGTTTAAGTCACATATTTCACTGCAAGCAGTTTCAGTCAGTCTCCTTTTTGGAAAACCCCACGGGTGTTCGGGTCAACCACTGACCAATTAGTGTAAGAGTGTCAGTCCAACGACTTGGCAAACTAATGTTTACCTCAGGCAAACCTCCTAAGCCAAGGCCAACCTCTCCACTTCACCGAGAAGTATATTGTACAGTTAACCACTAGCACTGCAATTTCCCTCACATTGGAGTACATAGTTTGGGGAAAACCCATGAGCATTCTCACCATCTCAGATGAAAGTTGCTGAATATTTTGCCCTGAAGCCAGACTGCAAAGTTCTACAGAAGCAAGAGAAAAATCAGAAACTTGACAGGAGAAAATACTTGCAGCTAGTTCTTTTAAAAAGAGCCCTGTACATCACAGACACAATGATAGCAACTTCTGTTCTTCTTCATCGTAAAACAGGTTAAGGCAATACTACTGAAACACTCATCCCCCTTCCACAAAGCAGTTGAAACACCTACCATACCTAGACGTACACACCAACCTCAATCACACTAGTACTTAACTACCTGCTCCCTCCCTAGCTGCAGTCATGCCATTGTGGTCCCTCGAAGGACAGTTAAGTGGAACATAAAAGCAGATGAAGTAGAGCCAAACATTCATATTAAACTCAAAATCAGGGCTTCAGTTGAAGGATGCAATTTCCTATCCACATATGCTGAGTGGATGCACCAAGTTTGCTTGACAAATAGCACCTGATAATTTTTCTTATTTACTAGATATCTGAGATGGAAATCCTACTCCTTTGCCCGTTTATAAGCTCAGGTCTAAATAGAAGATATTGACTAAGGTGGTCATTTACAGCAGGACCTGGACTTCACATTCATAGGCTATGAGGCATTTCCATGGTCTGTGCCATGCCTGATGTGATGAGCTAACTCCCAAATCAGTATTTCTCACTTTGATTAGTAAGATACGAGGTAGACCTTAGCAGCATACTACAAGGATTAAATGCTTATTTTTTAATTATTTGCCTGTTGACAGACCACATTTACACTAGCAGATACAGCATTAGCATGAGGAAGAAAAAAAACTTCAAACCCTAGGACCAGTACAAAATGGTGAGACTGTAAAAATCAACAGACAATTACAGCTATATGTTAAAAGAACATTAGTCAGTCAATTATTTTTTTCATTAGAGTAGCTTCTATAAAAGAGAATTGTTTCATATACTAATTACTAATTTAAGAAGTACCATGGAAATATTAACAACAAGGAAAGTAAAATTGCCAAAGGAAAACCCAGGCATGAGTACAGTTTCTTGAAGTCAAACCTGTGAAGGGGTTGAGTTTTCCAGCATGAACAAGTGCTTCTAGTGAAGTGAAACTTTCCTCAGATGCTGCACATTACACAGGTAAAGGCACTAATAACCACTTTTGAGATGTCTGATGTAGCTTCTACATGTTACCTTTTTAAATCCTTCAGGTGTGCTTGTCTTTTGCAAGCTTCAGAGAAGTTTCCCATTTGGGAGGTCTTAATTTCAATTCCAAAATCAACAGCTAAAGAGAGAGTAACTCCTCAGAAGTGCATGAGAGTTGCTTTCTGTGCCCTTCAGTCTCATTTAACATGAGTATGTATAGTTAAGCAGAAAGAGTCCATCCTTACTGTCCTACAACCCACATATATCCCATTTACCATTGGCGACACAAATAGGTTCATAAACCCTGCATTCGGTCAATAAAAAGTTTTTCCCTGTTGGGGAATTATGAGCCCTATCCTTCCCACATACATACCACTCACCCTTCTCATCCAGGAGCATGTAAGTTACGGAGCAGTTTAAAGCACTTACCAATTATTGTCAGCATGGCACAAGTCTTTAGGGATTCTGGCAAGAAAGTACCTTAACACACACACCACAGAAAGGGAGCAAGGAATCAATCACTAGAGACATCCTCAAATACCTCCATACACATCTAGATGGAAAACTTGACATAAACAGATCAAAACCAGAATAAAATTAAGTGAAAGGGTTAAGTGTTATTGAACAGCCTCACAAAAATAGCACGCTATTAGCGAAAGAAAGCCATTCAGTTCTGTGCAAATGTATATCTGAGAAATCATTTCCACCACTTTTTTAGGAAAGAGCACATATGAAGTCTTGGTGGCAGCCCCTGCTTTACACATAATAAACCCAGGAAAGCTAAAGTTGATATACGGACCATCAAAGATTTAAACAGTCCTTTCAGGCTCATAAGTATGTCTACGTGTATCTTAAGACTCCTTAGTTCTGCCATAAAACACCAGCTCACAAACAGAGCATGAATGAAGGCCCTAGGTCGTATCATAACATGATAAACAGTCTGAATCACATCTCTGGAACTTTACAGGAGCAAAAATACACACCAATTAAGTTAATCACATCAGGCATTATCAACAGACCACATTTCTTCTGCACTCACCAAGAACTTAGTCTCTTTCCTGTGGTTTCTTGCATATGCTTAGTTTTATGCACCTGAAACAGCACCAAAAGTCTACAATATTCTCCTCAGCATCAAGTTCTGCATAAGCTTAAGCAGAGAAACAAACCTTGATCAATGTATTAGCAGCTGTGGATAGAAGTTCCCTGCACTGAGCAGGCATACAGCTTTCACCTATATTTAGCAGGCAAAGCTTAACTAAAACTAGGGTAACAATCAGACTGCCCAAGGAAGACACAAAGTTTTAACTAATTTTAAGTATTTTTCTAAAACAGCAATTGTTACAGGGGGTCCCAGCAGCCACCCTCTCCCCCTCTAGTGTCCCAGAGAAAAAAAAAAAAGCCAGTTACTTATAAGAAAAATATGTTTATAGGATAAAGAGGGGCTTAAGAAGAAAAAGGTACAGTGCTACTTCTCAGGAATAAACTGAATAGAGAAAAAACATCTCTACTTACTAGAATATGAAATAAAGGTTTCTTCAGGTCCCAAAACTGAGAATCGTTATTCTCCACTTTACGTTTCAAACATCTTCTAGTATCAGAGCTCACCTACACAGGTGAGAAGCCCCAAGCTACTCATGAACAACAGCTGCTTATGGAAAAAGCCCAATTATTTTTTTGACAAAAGAGAAACCAAAGGGCTTATTAACACCATTGCCACCAACCACAGACCTCTTGTAAAAGTCTCCCTACTGCCTAAAACCATAAAATAAATAAGATACTATTTACTGTTTATTGCTTGGGTGCATGATGGAGGTTCTTGCTTATTCCTTGCAAGAGAGCAGTAGAAGGTGATTTGTCGCTATTTTTTTCAATTTAATGTTGGGGTAGGTTGCATTTGTTAGCTTTTTCAGTGTATTAAGGGGAAGTGCTGGTTTAAATTCAAGTCTTTGAATTTTGTTGATAACAGGATTTCAGCACTTCAATTTTACTCCTTTTGTTTCATTTATCTTGCATTAGTCCATAAAGCAGAAGACTGAAGCTGTTCACTCTTTCTTGTGGAAGAGGCATTGCAGGCATGTGGTTCATTTAGTACGGTCGTTTCATGGATGCATCCCCAAGGTATGTTATGCTATTAACTGATACCAGCTTTTGATTATAGAGGAAAAGAAGCTACTTTATAATTATGGGTTATATATAATATGTTTAATTCTTCTAGCTGTTTTACTTACCTTTTTTTCAAGTTCTTGCTCATACCTCCAACAGGCTTACAGAAGTCATTAGTAGCTTATTAAATATTCATAAAGTGAATTTTTTTTCAGAGGACTGAGTGTTTGCCTAAAATAAAAGTAAAAGCTGTCAAAACTTGTTCTCAAACTTAATCTCTGAAATATCTCAGTTACTTTAACATTTCCTTTTATAATTCTAGTTTTCTAATTAAGAGTATTACAGAATGTATTAATTGAAATTTTAATGAAGGTTGATATTTTTCAGTGTAGGGAAATCAATGGACAGGGAAAAAGAAATCTAAAATCTGGCTTTATCTGGCAGACTGTTGTTTTTAAAAACATAATTTTAATAATTTTCTTGAGGGTCTTAATTTTGTTTTAGTCTAGATTTTAGTCTTAATGGTATTTTAAATTACTTAGAAGAATTAATGGTAATTAACTGGTGAAAAATTTTAGTATTATTTTAACATTCTGAAAGGATCAGGCTGAGTATCTCCGGATCTACATGGGTAAGATGCAGACAACAATTTTGTACAAAAATCAGGACTTTTTTTTTATTACATTTGTGATTGCAAAGAGTGGTTTAAGTTCAAGTAACAGCTTCCTGGTCCATAACACATTTGCAGTGCACATGTCACTCAGTTTCTAGTTTGACCAGAGTAATAGAACATAAAAAGCTTTCAATAGCTAGCAATACATGCGGGTTTGTATTTACAGTATTTCTGGTTCTTTGACATTTTATCATCAAATAGGACTTTTTTGGAATGCAGAAGGGATAAGGACTGAAACTGTTCAGCAGCTTTTGGTTGACTCCCTTGCACTTGAATGAGAATCACACTTCTGGTAGCCTAAAAATGATGATGCTTTTCCAAATTCTGTAACTTTAACCTGGTATGCCGGTGCAATGTGCTTTCCAGTTTGCTGGCAGCCTGTCTTGCTCAGAGTAGTTGTAAACAGTGATGCTGGTATTTTTATTGGCTAATTTTGCAAGCTGGCATCTGCTGTCAGCAGCCTCAGGTAAACACACTCCTGCCACAGCATCTGTTCTGCTGCATGTTGCCCTTACCTTAGCACTTGCATGGAGCTGGGGAGGGAGTGATAAAGCTCCCTTCTGCAAGGAGGTATGTGTTGAGAAACAGGAGCTGAATAAGACTTTCTCCTGGGACAGAGTTTCTAGAAACAGACTACTTGAGTCAGTTCAAGGACACTGTTTTCTAAATGGATTTGAAACCTCTGCTTAGAGTCCAGCCCTGCTCAGCATGTGAGCAAGCACGCGCTTTCCTAATGTGAGGCCTGGAAATATGACAGCTATCAGAACAGTGGATTTCTCTGCCGAATGGCAGATGAAGTTTTTTGTGAATAAAACTTGACTGAGATGACATGACTGAATTGCTAGCTGAATGCAATTAAACTAAGATTGATCTTGTGGAACCCAGCTATAACCTAGTCAGGTAAGAGTATCAGGAGAGAACAGTGAAAGCAGGGATTGTTGTGCAAGGAGCTGGGTACACGCACAGAGAAAAACCTTTGTTCTCAGTGGAAACAATAAAAGGTAACTACGACCAGCAGTTTGCCAGTAGATTCTCAAGCTACCAACTTATTGCAATACGTATTCTAAGACCAAAACAAATCAGTAGCAATGCCACAGAAAGTGCAGTTTGCTTTGATCCCAGGACAAAGAACATACCTAGGTAAAAGCTGAATAGTTGTACGCAATACAGTATGTTATGACGTAGTACCATGTTAAGAGACCTCATGCATCTTTTATCTGTTTTCTAGTGTAAACACAGTTCCTTTGAGTGTCCTGGAATTTTTTTGTGCTTTTCACCATTAGCTTTTTTCCCAGCAGAGCGCTAACAGCTGGTTCAGATAGAGGTGTTAGAGAAAGAAAGAAATTAAAGAAGTCAGCATTGTATTTTTATTTGGAGGTGTTGAGGGGGTTTGGATTTAGAAGTTCATGTAAGGTGTCGAATCAGTCCTAGGAAGAAGGTCAGTTTGCAGAATGGAGAGACCTGTATCGATGTATAAATGCAGCCTAGGAAGTAGGAGTCTTTTCTCCCATGTTCAACAGTGCCCAAGTGAGATCTTACGGCTGGTATAGCTCTCCTGTCCTTTTTTTTCCACTGAGTGTGTTTTTCTGCCTCCAGGGTTCATGGAGTGGTAAAACCCAAATACTGAAAAAATAGCTACTAATCTAAAAGTAAACTAAACCTGTTCCATTCTCCTGGAGGTGTGGGCATACCTGCAACAGCCTCTTCTCCATGTATGTGACACGTTGCAAAAGTGCTCCCGCCTTCTGGATTTGGGGCTAGCTCAGACCCAGAGTAGGTATCTAATGCAGAGGTGCCCAGTTCCTGGGGTGGTGGTTGTGAAAAGAGTTAATGGGATGGAGTTTGATGTAAACAAAATGGGGAGAGCCTGGTATGGAGGAAATTATTATGCACCACCCACCAGCAACAAAGCAGAGGAGAACAGAGATTTAGCTGCTACACTGTGCACAGAATTTTAGTATGTACTCATCCTTTGTGCAGATGCTTGTGCTGGCCAGGGGATAACAACTGGTGCAAATCCCGGTAGCTCTGAGACGCTCATATTTTCTGTGTAATTGTTGTTTGGTTAGGGGGACTTGACCAGAAAGGAGGGGCTGTGGATTTGATGCTTCCCTCAAAACACAGAAAAAGCTTATTTAGTATTGAAATGCGTGTTTGGAATAATTGTATTTGAATTGGTTCAGAAATATGAAACATAAATGGTCAACTAGTTAGGTTAGCAAGACAGAGAGGTAGATTTGTGTCTCCTCCTGACTGGACTCCTCCCTTTCCTGTAAATGCTTATTTATCTTTCTGTTCTGTGGACAGAGTCATGTTGGTCACTTGAAATATGACAAGCTAGCTTGTCATACTTAAACGCAACTTGCTTGTTAGTGTCAAAGTGTTTCTGAGCAGAAACAGCTAGAAGCCCCCAAAGATATGATGTTATTTTTTAATTTAATGTTATATTGAGATTTGTAAGTGGTCTGGATACTGTGAACACTAAATGGAAGTGAATATACTGGTTCTTGATTTAACTTCTTTAAATACACTGATCCTGCAGAGGACAATGTGTGTCTGAGATGGGATACGTTTTGGGATGGGTTTTGTTCAGTGAGTAATTCTTGGATATGGCCTTGGATAAGGCATTGACCTCACTAAGGGGGTCACTAAGGGTGAGTTCTCAGTAAATCTTTATGTAAATGGCCTGATACTGACTTCTGCTCACTTCCTTATGTCTAAAGACTTCACTGTCTAAGGGAGCTATGCAATCAGTGCATCCATAATTGTTTTATTAAAGTTTAAATGTTTATACCAGGCTCAGTATTTCCTGAAGTAAATGTCTTTGGGTGACTATGGCACTCTGGGTAAAATGCCTCTTATGTGCCCTAGACCAGAGACCCATTATAAATTCACATTACCAAGTATTGTGCTCTAGGCTACAGCTGTAATCTGATTGCCACTCCTTTCTCAGCTTGCTGTGCATGTGTCCCATCTCCTTCACCTCCTGATTGAATGAAATTGTAATCACCTACTCTTCTGTTTAGCTGGGGGCAGAATTAGAGGCAGAAAATGGAGGCAGCCAGAAGTGTCTGGGACAGCACATGTAGGGTGAACTGAGTGAAGACTGAGCAAAGGTGCCACAGCCCAGATCTCACAAGAGACAGAAAGGGGAGTAATGTTTAGAGAGCAAGGAGAAGAAGCAGCTAAAAAAGAGAAATAACAGGAAATAAGCTGCCAGTTCTCATTTATAGGCATGCCATGATGCATGGTGTATTTACAACTGTCCAGCACACCTCAGTGAAATCTGTGAGGAATACAAACATTGTCTGAGCATGCAGAGATGATGTGAGAAAAGCCAATGTCCTACTGGAATTGGATCTAGCAGGGAATATCAGAGGTAATGAGAAGAGCTGGCTTCTACGAGGACCTGGGTGACAAGCAGGGATGGTTATTTTGAAAGGCAGTCATGCTTGAAAGAGGAAGCAAAGGGTATGTGGCAAGGGAAGGGTGGATGGGGAAGAATAGGGAGGTGAATTGAGGCACACCAGTGATTGCAAGCATTGTATTTGGCTTGTCTGGTCTCCAGGATACTGCTTAGAATCACAGAAAATCCTGAGCTGGAAGGGACCCACAAGGATCATTCAAGTCCAGCTCCTGGCCTTTATTGAAGAATATTTTGGGTGCAGGAAGCTTGGTTTGCAAGCTGCAGTGCCAGCTGCAGGTTGAGCTCAGGAGCCCCAGGCAAGAGGTCCTGAGCTGGCACGGACCCTCTGCATAACAAAGGGCACAGGGACCTGTGGCTCAGCCAGCTGACCAGACACTAAGAGACACAGCAGGAGCTGGTGTCTGAGGAGGAAGAGCAGAGACTGTGAGGGTATAAGAGCCCAGGGGTTCCATCGTTGGGGGTCCCCTTTGGAGGCACCAGCTCCAGGTGTTTCTGTGTTACTGTGCCATGAGTAAATGGCTTTATGGAACGAGACATCTGAGACTCTGCTGTGGGAGACCTGGGGCCAAACTAGTACAGAAACCTGGTCTGACACTGTGTGAGTGGGGTGTGCAGGGAGTCAATGGGGCACCTGTCGGGTCACTGGAGCCACACGCCGTGAAGGGGCTTCGGAGCCAGTACTTAAAATCTCTTGTAGTGGGAGTGTGACTGCCAGAGTCCCATGGATAGTCAGACAGGAAAGTTTCCTTAACACCCTGCACAGGAGAATCCCAAGAATCACACCATGTGCCTGATGGAGTTGAAACCTCCCCTGACACAACTTCATGCCTTCCCTCGTGTCCTGTCACTTGTCACCAGAGAGNGCAGGGAGTCAATGGGGCACCTGTCGGGTCACTGGAGCCACACGCCGTGAAGGGGCTTCGGAGCCAGTACTTAAAATCTCTTGTAGTGGGAGTGTGACTGCCAGAGTCCCATGGATAGTCAGACAGGAAAGTTTCCTTAACACCCTGCACAGGAGAATCCCAAGAATCACACCATGTGCCTGATGGAGTTGAAACCTCCCCTGACACAACTTCATGCCTTCCCTCGTGTCCTGTCACTTGTCACCAGAGAGAAAAGATCAGTGCCTGGCTTGTTAAACCACATTGACAACAAACATTAATGAAAAAACTGCTACTAGAATAGTCATGGGGCAAGAGCCAGGCCGGCTGACAATCTCTTTCAGCTTCACCTTGGGTCTAATGCTGACCCTTTAAAGCACATGTCTTTTAACAGGATATTATTTGCATCTCATCTTGAGACCATGTCAGTGAGCATTGAGAAAAGGGTTATTCTCAGCTGAGAAATAGCTTCCCTGGGATGACTCAGGGTGTCTGTGTTCGAAGCAGAACTTACATCAATGTACCTGAACCTTGTAGCTTGATTGCAATACCACCTAATTGCTCTAGCTCTTCTAGTGTGGACAATTTCTCTCCTAATGAGCAGAAGTCTGTCTGGAAGACTTGGTCCTTTATGGTAGGTAAACCCTCAATTTGGGAAGTTCATGTATGAAAGTTGACTCCTGGATTTCCTTCCTTTTCTTTCCATTTTTAAAAATCTAGTACAGGTAAGCTCTTTTGAGTAGTATTTTGTTTGTAATTCTTGGATGGGATAAGGAAAGAAACACTAAAAGCTAAGAGTGACAGTAGGAAACACATGGCATGTCACTGTGCAATATTTGTGTCAGAATTTGTCACAGGAAGCAGTCTGTCCCAGGAAGGTGCCATTGATCCTACTTTTTCATTCTGTTGCTTAAAAATTACTCAACAAAGGACATGCCAAAAAATTATTTATACTTACTGGAGTACTTCTCTGAGTAGATACTGGAGTTTTGCAAGTGAAATATTTCTGAGTTTGGAATGGAAGACTTACCTAAAGGCACATCTTGAATACTGCAAAGGAAGGAGAGAAATAAATATGCTCCTGTATTTCAAAACCAGTTGCAATTAACTGATGGAAAGGACTCAAAGACTATAGCTGTGATTCAGATGGCATCTCCGAGAACATAAATGAGTGTGTTGGCAGCTGAAATTGCTAAGCATTTGCAAGTATTTGAGATATGATGTGATTGACAATGATGTGATTTATTTAGGAAATCATTAGAGTTAGAGTGAAATAGAGAAGTCAGTATCAAACAGCTCTGCTTGGAGGAGTGAGGTGAGAGGAAAAGGGTTTGCTTTCCTCAAACAAGAGGAAAATAGACACAGTTGGCCTTGATGTGAAATGCATGGCAGTAGCTCTGGCTAATGAAACTAGTCTGTCTATAATCAAAGAAATTCAGGGTAGCCATCCAGCCTGCTCTTAAAAATTAAAGAAGGCATTATTGACCTCACGAAACATAGTTCAGAAAGGAACTGGGTTCTGGACAGTACTGTATGCAGGAGATTAATGTAGTTCACTATTAAATGATATAATGATTTTCATCATTATATCCATTATTGTATTTGTACCTTGAAAGAATGTGCATTTAATGAGTGAAGTGCTGAATGTGAACCCTACAGTAATGTCTACGTTGGATAGCATAGATCCTGATCGAAAATGACATGCTGGAAAAGGAAAAGTGAGAATGAAAAGCCAGTGGATGCTCTAATAGCTTTTCAACTTGATTCAGGTCTGCCACACACCTTCTGTGTGACCTTGAGCAAGTTACTCAAGGGCTAGGCTTTCACGGAGCACTTTGGTACTTGCAAATGTACCCAAGCCACTGGCACAAGCTTGTGCAGTGTCTGCTGTAGTTCATGACTGAGTGTCTTCAGGAGATAAGCTGGTTCCTTTTAATATCTGCTGATTCTTATTCTGATGGAAGAATAAGATAATTTCATTAGTATTTAGAGAACATTTTTTCTGATCTAGAGAAGCCATAATCAATTTGGTAATGTTTATCGAAATCTTTAATCTCCTTTGTTTCTGTCTATCTGTGTGGGAGTAGTAACACTCCTCTTCCTCACAGGAGTGGGTTGGAAAGACTGGCTCAAGAGTGTGAGGTGCAGAGCTACTGCAGTTAGTGGATGCAAGTAAATAGGTTATGATGAGAAATGTGGAAGCAAGTCCATTATTAAATTTATACAGGGCTAACAGTGTAATCAAATTAGCCTTTGCACTTTCTCCTGTGCTCCACTTTCTGCATTAGAAAATCTCCATAAATCTCTGCAAAGCCATTTCATTTGTTCCCTTTAATGCTCTCCTCTGGTGTGATGCAAAGAAACACCTCAATACTTGCTAAGCAGTGGATGGGCTGCAAGTAGTGCCAGCTGTGTCTGCTCCTCTTGGCGCTCACAAGTGTGTACTTCCATATCTGACCTGGACTATTTTGCTGATCAGTCCAATCCACACTGGCATGTGAAGTGAGACATACACTGTCCCCTCTGGGACAGGGAACATTCCTCTGCCTGCAGCGGTTTGCTAACACCTAGGATCTGGCTCAGTGGGGGTCACTGTAAGGCAGTGAGAGGGAAGCAGTGACACAGCATTTGCAAAGGGGAGAGTGTGCTGCCAGGTCACAGGCTTTTGGAAGAACTCTTATCAGGACCGAGGTGATGAAGCACTCCAAAAGAAAATGCCAGGCTGAAATGTCATGCTTTCTCCAAGCCTTTTCTGACTGAAACAAATATTCACATGTTTTTCCCATGTATTTTCATGGGTTTGGATCTAGTTTCAGGCTGTAAATGAAGTGAGCAGATTTTCCTTAGTGCACAGTTGCCAATAGCTCCTGTGCCTTGTGGGGGTGGCAAAAGATAAATTGGTGCTGAGACCATACAAGTGACTGGGTTGTGAACTTGCACAGGCAATGCTTTATTTACCACTTGCTCATTTTTCTTCATGCAAATTACCAGTACGTTGGTGAACATCTTTCTCCGCACTGCAGCGTGCAGATTTCAGCAGCCCGAGGGGCACGGTCACGGACATACCTCCACTGGCCGAGCGGTGGCCCACCTGCGCTGGCTCTGTGACATTCCTGTCCCCGCTGGCTCCTGGCACTGATTTGTCTGTCGTCCACTGGGGCTCTGACTATTGCTTTCTGCAGCCCGACACAGGCTGCTGTGGTGTGTGTTGAACAACAGCCATTTTGTGTTCAAATTGTAGTTGCAGTCATGGTACTAATCCAAATATATCTACTATGCAAAGCTGCTTAGCTGCTCCTGGATTGCTTTTTCCTTTAATATGCATGTAGTTTTTCAACAGAAGGTAATTCTTCTGTTTCAAAGGGCTTGTGGGGAAAAACAAAAAACCAAATTACTAAATTTCATTAGGGTATTCCTTAAAGGTGTCATCTTCTCTGACTTTTGAAAGAAAAGGACTTTTCAAAGGAAAATGGAAATGCTTATACGCCTAACTAATTAAACACTTTGCCGCATTACAGTGGGTCTGCTATTCCATTATTGAAATGAAGACATGGCTTTAGTGGGACTGTTTACACTTAAATTTACAGTATGAAATTGAATATTTTCTCAGATGAAGGCCCTGTTGAATATGGAGATGCAATAAGTATTTTGCCCTTACACTTCAGTAAAGGATAATGATATAGGGAATGGATTCAGCTGGCAGTTTTTGGTTGCTGGAATAATCTGAAGGATAGACTCATTTATTTTTCAAGTGTATCCTGTTGATGATAGGATAAACAGCACACTAATGAAATGAATTGGCAATGCAGAACTAGAAGCCAGTCAGAACACAAAAATTATATGAAGGGAACTACCTACACAGGAGAGAAATTAAACTTGGAAAAATGAGCTTTTGCATATCTAAGTGAAATAATCTGAAATGCACTAACTCCAAAGATGCCTGGTTTAATAAATAGTTTAAAATACATGTAATAGCTGACACCAAATTAGATACAAAGTGGCAAGTTACACAGGGCAAAGCTGTCATTTCAGTTTCAGACGCTATATTCAAAAGCATTTTAGCGACAGTTGTTTATTATGGCACTTGTATGATTACACTTCTGAGCAAAATGTTACGATGGAGATGCTGGGAAAACTGGAGGGACTTTGTAGTATAACAGCATTCCTATATCACTCTATAGGAATGACTCATGAGAAAAAGATATAAAGGACGAAATACAGATCTTAACTCAGTGATGATTAAGACGAAATGCTGTTTGCATTGGTGAAAAGGCACAAATGTAAGGGGCAGGAAGAAGAGAGATGCAGGGAGAAAAATTTCAAGCTAAGACAAAATACAGGCTGGATATGGGAAAAAATGGCATGATTCTGCAGTGGTTTAGGTTCCTGAATAGTTTGCCAGGTGACCAAACCCTTGTGATTTCTACGGTGAATTTGCTCAAAGCAATAGAAGATATACCCTTTGATGGGAAATAGGGAGGGATCCCATCAGATTGTCCAGCTTCTTTCTGATTACCCATCAAGGCTACCTGGGATGCTGCAGCACTTTGCTAGAATTTCTGCCCTCTCTTTAAGAGCCTGCTGGGTGCACTGATGAGGCAAAAGCCAGGGGGGAGTTGCGTGCTGCAGATTGCTAACGAGATTGGTAGCAAAACCAGGAAGAGAGTTTTAGAAGACTGAGCCCCCAACAGGTAGGATTCACTAGAAGGTGCAATAAAATTGCAATACCTTGCGTTTGGGAACAAGGCAATAGCCCCTTTAAAAGGCAGTATTTACTTTTTTACCAGTACTCAATGATGTCCAGTGAGATGGGGTGAGATACTCTTCCTGTGCCACAGCCAGGGTGGGGAACAAAACAAATGTCGTGGACTGGGAGCTTGTTTCCCGTAGGAAAAAAAGAGGCAGCTAGGATGAAACCTAGAGCATGATGGCTATTCTTAAATAGCTTATGAATCGTACGAGGCTTATCTCAGTGTTTCCTAGAAAATTAAGATGTCACTAACATATCATCTGAAATGCCTCTAAATTATAAGTCTGGCAGTTCAAACAGCAGTTAGTGACTGTCAAACAGCATTGAAAATCGGGAGCACACAACAATTTGACATGAGATTCTGTCAAGAGACTTGTCTAGCTACAGCAGCCTTGCCCCTCGGCCAGCAGAGGTGCCCATCCAGCTTGGCATTTTACTTGTTCTTTGCCATCTGATCCTTTTTATTAGGCTGGAAAGGCGCTGTTTCTGATGTGGTTTCTTTTTTCCTTCATTGCCTGGATTTCTGGATGGCAAAACTTGCCATTGCTTTTACAGATGGCAATTCGCTAGAAATTACTATACCACATAGCACTACTCCCCTCCTTAATCTGATGCAGAGCTGGGGTCAGACATTCTCAGCTGTGATTTTGTGATTTATTCCAGCTCCAGTCGTGCTTTTTTAGAGGGGTGGTGTGATAGCCAACCTCAGTGCCTTTTGAACTTTGGACTAGGAGAGTATTAAAATACCGAAGATCTGAGGCAGTGCTGTGAAGAGATGCACGCCACACTTTGCATCTGGCTGGCAACTCTGCTCTTGTACCTCATGTGAAATAACAGTCCTTGCCTTGTCCTCCTGGTGGCAGTAAAAATGTTGAATAGCTTGAGGTAGAAAATCCTCTTCCAATAGGAGCAAACACTTTTGAAAATAATATTCATGAACAGCTTAAGACGAGGTTTATGGAAGTAGCAGTGGTTTGAATGTGGTGCAAAGACACTGAAACAGATCATCCAGCTCATAAGGAATAAAAGATGAGCAGTGCAGAGAGCTATGTCATCTGAAGTTCCCTGGTTGAAAACTACTTGTCCTCGTCAAACTGGCTTTGAGGATCGTGTATTTTTAATTGCAACTTGTTTGGAACCTTGGTCCTGAACATTGCACCTTGGGGAGAGAGAGAGAGCCTTTTGCAGGCTCTCAACCTCTGGTTAATCTTTTTATAATATAAGTCAACAGGGGTGAAATGGAGGAGGCAGCACAAGGTGAGCAAGGCTCTGGTTAACCTTGACTTGCTGCTTATGCACCTGCAAGGATGGGTTTTGTCTTTACTGGCTCATCTAGAAGAAGTTTCCTCAAGGGAGGAACCGATGTGAGTGAATAAACCTCCAGGAATTAATTTCGTTCGGGGATCCTTTTTTTTTTTAGGGAGATGGCCTGGGTGATAACTAGGGTTCTGAGAGGTAAAAAACACCTCAGTGAAGAAGTGTTTGGGCAATACTCTCAGGCACATGGTGTGATTCTTGAGGACGGTCCTGTGCAGGGCCAGGAGTTGGATTTGATGATCCTTGTGCGTCTCTTCCAACTCAGTGTATTCTGTGATTCTCTAAGACTAGCTGTGCTGGATTCAAAGCTGTGCTCTGGTGGTGGCTTGGGGTAAAATACACCTGAAACTCATCTTTCTATCGGCTCCATTACGGAGTTTGTGGCATTTGTGCTTACCTGGCCAGGGGTGAGCCTGCCTCTCAGGCTTGCCAGCCGTGTGAGATCGCGGCTTCCCCGGCTCTGGGCTGTGGTGTGCGTGTGTAGGTTTTGGCACCGCGACCCGTGGCTGCTGCGGAGAGATCCGGTGCTTCCCGTCCCCCCTGAGCGGGCTCGAGGGGCGCCTCGGAGAGACAGCGCCGCCGCCCGCCCCCTCCCACGGGCATCGCGGGGCTGCCAAGGGCTTCCCTCGGGGCGGACACTTGACGCGCGGTGCCTGCCGCTCCCCGGGCTCCTGCCGGCGCGGGGGCCGCCGTCCCCCGCACACGGTGGCGACGGCGGCGGGTCCGCCCCGTCGGGGGCGTCTCCGCGGCGGCGCGGGGCCACCTCCCCATCCCCGCCCCCTGCCTC
>VXBT01003146.1:1250114-1314756 GCA_013400235.1 Oriolus oriolus
TCCACGTATAAAAAGGAGAGGAAGCCGCGGCGGTGGCGGTGTGTAACCCGCAGCGGACGGATTTTTTTATACCTTTGATCTCTGTGAGGCCAGCGGTCAAAAACGTGTCCAGGTTCCTTGTGTAGCAGGGTGCTTTGAAATTGGACTGGTTTTTTTTCCTATGCGTGGTGTGGGCACTGCTTGAGGCTTTCTAGTATTTTTGGATCCGCGGGCAGGCTATAATGTGAAAGCAATGGGTGGAGAAGTTCAGCATCTGCAGGGGATGCCAGCGGCTCGAAGCAGGCTGGCGTCGTGATGCACCGTAATTATTTGTGAAACTCCTTTGGAAGGAGGAGGAGGTATGCAGGGCTTGGTAAAGGAAAACTGTACCAGAATTTCAAAGATGTGGCCTGAGGTAACCAGCTAGCTGTAATTTATTTTCGAGAGCGAGAATAATGTGAATCGCAGTTTTCTTTAAAAAAAAAAAAAAGTGCAGAGCAAGGGGGAAATACTGTTCCTCTGTGTACAAAGATATCAAATGTTCAGGAAGTGCATTGGTTTGGAAGATGATTGAAATGGTTTGGCTTTGCCTTGGTTAGATAACAGTGGGCCCAATCCTTCTGCCCCCATGCAATTTCAGATGATTTCACCCAAGGGAGCAATGCTGTTGAGATGGTGTGGCTGATTTAGAAGGGCTTTCCCTGTTACTCACCTTCCTTTTAGGAAGCATGCTGTCCTGTGTGAGCCAGTCTGTGTGATACCGTGCTGAGAGACCAACAGATGCTCCGAGCCCCGTCTCAGTCATCCTTGCCAGTTCTCGGAAAATCTGGATATTACTGACTGAGTCAACGGGACCATTTGCCGAGCACAGAGGTGTCTCTGCGTGAACAGGCAGCTGCAGAATAGGACTTTTACACGATAGGAAACTACTGGAAAGGATTAATGAAGCTGACTAGCAAATGAGTTTAGTGGCATCTTTACAGGGAGGTTGCAGGGGAATATTACAGTAATGATGAGCGGCGTGAGCGCTTGCTTCACGGTGTCTCTGCTGCTACTTTTCTGACTGCTGCTCTCTAATTTCCATCTCTTCAGTAAATGCAAAGCTAAAAGGCTGCTCCTAGGAGGGGTCTGACTGTGGACCTGAACTTTATTCAATAAGCGCTGTCCTTCGCTGCGAGGAGATTTATTTGTAAACAAGCATTATTTGACAAGTGCCTCTCGCAGCGTGTCTCCTTTGCCGATTGCCACGGAACAGCTCCGTGCCTGGGAATGGCTGGCCCTGCTGTGCGTGGAGCCCAGTGCATGGGAAACCTCGGCCGCTGAAGCCCACCTGCCTGGCTGCGTGCGAGTGGACACTCGTCACCAGCTTGGGTTTGAGAAGTTCATTTGGCTGCTCCTGGGCCCTGATGAGAGAGCTTCCCCCCTGGGGTTAGTTGTTCGGCTGGTTGGGAACTTTACTTTTGCTGAGATGGAGGTAGCCATCTTAGACTGGGGAATAATGTTTGCAAAAGTTGGTGGTATTGGGTTTTCTGGGTTTATTTTTTGTTTGTTAGCACTCATCCTACTCAGCGTGGTTAAACAACTAGCCAATACCCTGTGCTGTGTGGGTATGTAGCACATAAGTGGTTGCATAGATGATGACAAATTCTCAGAATCATTTTTTTCTTTACCCCTGCATCATGTTTTCGGTTTCTCTAAATCTTACTGTAATCCACAATGACTTCATGGGATAAAATACATGCAGTGAACAATTCACAGTACATGATCTATTTTACCCTCTAGTGGAGGGAACTTAGGGGAAAATGCTTTCAAAATCTAGGTTATGATATGGAGGGGGGAAAAAGTAAATTCACTGTTTTAGTTCCTTATAATGGAAATAGCTTTTTGTATGGGCAGCTGAGTTTCAGAAGCTTCTGACATTTTTATGGAGAAGTATTGAGTGCCCAACCTGTATTGCAAATCTGGTCATAGATATCTCCAGTAATGGACTGAAGGATATACATTGGGAAAAATGAAATAATTTTTCTTCAGCCTTTCCTGTAACAGCGAAATAAAACAGATTTTTTTTTTTAATCACCTTTCCTCAGTTTATAAGTTAAAAGCAAAACATGTAGTGAAAGATGAAGGCTCAGTGCTATTTCATGCATTTTCAAGTGCTGTTAAGCCATTATTTTTAACTCTTTAGTAGACTTCATTGTTTAAACCAGACATTTGCTTTTTTCTTTGAGTGATGTTACAAATTCGGAAATTAGTCCCAATGAAAATATTCCAAAGAGTACTCTGAAACTGTAGCACAATTTTGTGAAGTGCTGGTATTCCAGAAGCGCATTATTGCTTTAAAATGTATTCCCTATGATAATAGGGTGCGAGAGGCAGCCCTGCAATATGCAGCTGGGCTTCCTGCACTGCCTTTGGTTTAAAAATGCATGTGTTTTAAATCTTTCTGTTGTAAGTACTAGGGTTTGGGAAGTGGCTTATATAAATTATTTATGTGAAACACAATGAATGACGGATTTGTTTGAAGACTCCCCCCTTCACCCTAAACTATATGATTTGTTACACGTCGCCTGTGGATTTGAAGTGGTTTGCAGATCACATTTGGTCGTCACTTAGATGACCTTAAAAAGTGTCATGTGGGCAAATCACTAAAATAATGGAATATGTTATATCTGATTGCTTGTAACAAAGTAGTTCCACAACATATTTGCATAATTGTAATTAAACACAAAGTATATTTCATTTTAGGGCTTTTCAGCCGAAGTGCTGATGAGGCAGTGCTTAATAATGAAGTGTACTGTTAAGCAAATCAAAAGAAATGCAGTTTGAAAAGAATGACATTGGCTTAAATAGACAAAGGTGAGAAAGACAAAATGGGTCTTTGGAATGTGTTGTATTTGTTTTAAGACTAGAAGGATATTTTTGTTTTATGAACTCCTGCATTTGGTCCTTTCCCTCTTAGTTCTTTCAGGGTTTTTTGAAGCTAGCTTTATCTCAGTGTATCATTTTTTTATTTGAATGAATGAATAAATGAGTACAATTAAAGGGGTGGGTCTGGTGCTGGCAAAAATAAAGGAAAGTTGTAATTTGCAAATTATTCATGCCAGAGCCTGAAATGAGCCTACCTGTTCTCAGTGTGTTGACTGGTGTGTGTATGTGTTGTCTCATAGTGGTATATAATTTCTGTGTCATGGCACACTGGATAAATGCATATTTAGCTATAGCATCACAACGTTTGTCTTTAATTAGTGAATTAAGTCTTTTTCAGGAAGTTTTTTTTGTGTGTGTGTGTAGTAGAAGCAGGTGTAAAAATAGTTGTAATTTTCATATCAATGTATT
Source organism: Oriolus oriolus (assembly GCA_013400235.1). NCBI lineage: Eukaryota > Metazoa > Chordata > Aves > Passeriformes > Corvidae > Oriolus > Oriolus oriolus. The sequence goes on from VXBT01003146.1 coordinate 1,253,430, forward strand.
TCAATTAGTCTAGTGCTTCAGATAAAAATACACACGATCAGAACATTTTGCTTATTGGGTTGCACTTAGTGGCTTGGCTTAGTATGTCGTTCATTCACCCAGCCATAGCATTTTGTGTAATTCTGTAGGTATGGAGTGCTGCGTGCATATGCCTTGTGTATGCAGAGCAGGTAAGTCTGGACACTTTTCAGTGTGCTCACAGTGCCTTAAGGAGGCTTTAAGGAGTTATCAGTTCTGTATTTGGTGTATTGGAATGGTTCCCTGTGTGCTTTCCATGAGAGCAGAGCACAGCCTCAGTGCCATGTGTTTATTTTACTCGCTGGAGCAGTCCCATTAACTTTTAAATTTACTGCAGTGGAATTACTGGTATGAGGAAGGACAGCTCATGTCTAATGGTCTTTTTGGGATCTGTCTGATGTGTGTGATTTATGGCTTTTCAAGAGGTTTAGAATGACTCAGACATGGCTTTAAAATGGAACTACTATCCTTTTGACAGTAAAACAACATTTGAAACTCAGCACTTTTAAGTATATGACTAAAAGCATTGCTGCCTAATGACACGTTTTAAAAAAAGGGAAATAAACAATAGCAAAGATTGACTCCAAGATAGTGCCTGTTTGCTTTCAAAGCTTATCTTTGAAATTGTGATAAATAGTAGAAAACAGGCAAACTGTCTTAAACAGTAACTGACTGCTTATAATATGGTAAATGTTGATGCTATAATTTGATGTATAAAGCAGCTATTTGCACATCAATATACAGAGGGGTGAACTGGCAGCTACCATGGGAGGAAGGGAAGTTAGTGGGCTTGTGTGACAGGTTCTTCCCTCTCCACTGTTAACTCTCCCACCATTACCTCACTTTTTAGTTCCAGTATACAGTCCATTTCCAGGTCTGCTGTTCTCTTTTGGCTAAATAAGAAAACAAAAGCTCGCCCATGGTGAAATGTTCGTTCTTTGCACTAAAAAATACAAAGCTTTTTGCAGCAGGCTTGAGGGAGGCACGGGTGATGAGTTGAGAGCAGGATTTCATAAAATCTGGCAGAAATTGAAAAGATGGGACAGGTTATGATGTGCCCTGCACTCTGATCTTGCTGGTTTTGTGCTTTGTTGTTCCAAGGTTTTCCATGCTGCTTCTGCGGGAATCCTGGGGTCCGGCATGTGCTGAGCAAGTGCAGAGCCCTTGACCTGTGAAAGTCCAGCTGGATTAGTTCAGCTGAGTGATGGTGTTGGACCCTGTTGGCTTTAGGGTCTTGAGCAGACATGGGTCTGTTAGATCCCCCAGTCTTTCTGGCTTGGAGCTACATATCTAGTGGTCCGTTCCTGTAAGTGTGAAAGTATGCATATACTTGAGTAGAGATGAGCTTTAAACATTGCTCAGAGATGTCAGGGAAATGAAACCCTGCCCTAAAATAAAAAGAAAACAAACTATTTTTGCAATTTAAAAAAACATTCTCACTTCCTCTTTGGAAATAAATTGAAATCTGTATGTGGAATGAGGATGAGATGAGAGAAACCCCAAACGCACACATATTGGTCACTTTGTAGAAGCACTGGATTTCTTATTTAAGTGCTTGCTTCTATGGAGGAAAGAATATTCTCTTAGCTCTTCAGTAGATACTCAACCTACTACTGTCCATTAAAAAGGTTAAAAAAGATGTTCTTGTAGTAAAACACGTAAACACAGAATTCAAATCTGTCACAAGTGTACCTTTCTCTGTGACCATAAGTGCTGCTGAGAGATGAGGGCTCATTTCAACCAGGATGGACTTGAACTAGGTATTTTTCTTTACTCACAGAATGTTGCAGAAATAGAGTGTTAATAATTGCATTGGAATGAACAATTTTTTTGTAACTTTCCCTTCACTAAACTGATTTTCTTTGATCTCTGCTAGAAGAATTGCTGTGTATTTAAAAAGCTAGTAGCGAATTCCTTTTTCTTTTGAAAACATATTTTATTCGCAAGATGTGACTGGTTTTTGGCACAGGCAGAATTGAGAGCTGGATTCTCCTTTGTGCTCATGTTGTGCCTGTCCCTCACTGTGCTCTGTGACTAGCTGGACATCGAGGTGACAGGTGAAAGCATTTGCTGCCCCAGTTGCTTTCACAGCCAGCTGTATTGGCAAACCTGAGCTCTGGCTTTCAGTAGCTTAGTTCTCTCTAGGGATTTGTTACCCTTTTAGTTGTCTCTTTGACCTATGATATCTCTTACAGTCTCAGTTTTGGTATTTGCTATGGCTTTGGTCAGTGCATTATCTGAACCTCTCCGAAAGGTTTAATGCGTTTATCCTCTTGGAGGTGGAAAGCAATTACCCCTGTCTCCTGCAAGGAAGCTGGTCCAGAGGGGATGGTCAGGAGGAGATGTAAGCACTGTGATTCACAGCACCTGACTGCTGCTGGGTGTGGTAGGCGATGGGTGGGTGGCTGTTTGCAGAGGTGCAGCAGCGTACTGCCTGCTCTGGACAAGGGTGCTGGGAGCTGCAGGCTGCCCTGGGCTGTGTGTATGAGCACAGCCTTCCTGCTTCTGCTTTGCAAGAAGGGCTGAGGATGCTTTGGGCCAGAATAATTGCCATGGGAACATTCAGTGCATGCTGTTTCACCGGGGGTGGTGTTGGTGGGAAAACATCCTCCTTATTTCTCCCCCTCTTCCCTGGTATTTGAGTTGTGCAGCAGGTATGTTAGGAGGACTCTGGCCAAGTAGAGCTGCTCAGGTGACCACTGGCTGGAAGGATGAGAGGTGCTTCCTGGAGAAAGTGATACAGCAGGTACTATGACAGCAGATCTGGGAACCCTGCGGAAGAAGCTCACAGCCCCTGTGAGCTGATCTGGCATCCCTGGGGAAGAAGGGGATTCCTGCCCCTTGTCTTCCTGCTGGCAAGCTCCTGAGGATCAGTTCAGCAAACTGTGCCTTGGGGGTGTGCAGGGAGAACAAACAGTACCCTGCAGAAGCTGAGAGCTCCTAGGTTTAGGTGGTAGGTAGCAGGTATTGAACCTGTAGGAGAGAGGACAGAACCCTGGGCTTGCAGGCTTTCGTGTCATTTTGGTGCAGGGGGCAGTACTGAAGTGTTTTGCCAAGGTGTTAACTACTGGGTTCTCTAACCTGGATCATTTCATATTAGAAAGAGATCAGAACGACCAGTCTGAACTTTGTAATTCCCAAAGGGAATAGAGGAACACCTGAGAGGAAATTGATTATTCAGCCTCAGTAATGAACACTTCTTGATGCTTCTGAGTGGACATGTGGATCACTTCTTAAACTGTTTTGCATGTCCCAAAACAGTGAAACTACTTGGGGAAATTATCTGCATATTTGCTTTTGTAAGATAATTTCTAAAAAAAACCCCCAGTCATTTTGGCTTATCCATCTTTGCTTTACTAATACTCACAAGCAGTTCTTACTAAAATGTGTTAACAATGTGCTGTTCCCACTAGCAACCTCCACCCTCTTCCCTCAACAGAAATAGAAGGGATAAACTGTCAACCCCCCCCTGAAAAGCAAATAGATCGTTTTAAACATTTTTTTTCTCCCAAATGCTTGCTAAGCATTATGTCTGTTCCTTTTATTTTCTGCTTGAATGAATTCAGTGGCAGCAGAGTAGTCATTATTGTCAACAGGAAGGCTTTACTGGTGGTGGGCAGTGAGGTCTTGCAAGTCCACTGGTAGCAAAAGCTGACAGCCTTGACAGGTCTGGATGTATCTGTGCCAAGTTTCCTCAGTTTGGTTACATGCATAACAGAATTTGATCTCTGTGTCTTTTAGGACACCTTTTAGGAACAGAGACCGTAGAGACCATATTGCTTTTAGTTGTAAATTTAGGGAAGAAGATGAGATTACATCTCAGCCCTGCTAGCAGGTGTTTTGATTGCACTGAGGAAACTATTGGGATGCAAACGTTGGGCTTGATTTTGTGTGTGCTTAATAAGGTGCTAGCTTTAAGCAGGGTCTCGAAGAACTGCCTCCTTCAGTGGCTTGCAGATGCCTTGACAGTGGTTGGAGGCCCTGATCTGCAGGACAGCACTGGTATTTTGTTTCTCCGTGCAGGCTGGTTGTCAGGTTGCAGGTGCCGGTTGTGTGTTGCATTCAGTGGAAGCTTCTTTTTCTTTCTTCCTGGTAAAGTGATACTTGCCCAGATGGTTACCCAAAAAATTGGTGCTGCAGCCAGCTCAGAAATCTGCTGTTGTGTTGGTACAGTGTTGTTTCCAGTGAATTTTATGAGTGAGAATAGAAGCAGTTTCCTGGCTTTCTTCACAGTGTGTAAACCCTTTTCAGTTAAATGGTGATTTTGGTGTGGAGTGTTTACTATTAAAGCAAAGCAAACCATACTGGAGTTCTTACGTTTCCAGGCACTTTGGTGTCAAGCCAATCCAACCACCTCTGCCTTTAAGTGATGTATGGCAGGAGGAGCAAATGACTGCCTCTCGTTTTGACTGGAAATCTTTATAAGGAAAATATCTGGTTATCAAAGTGAGCTTTGGGTCTCACTCCCTGGTGCTGAAGCTGGTTCTGTGCCTGTGGGGGAAAAATGCAGCCAACCTGAAGAACTTTGTCAAAGGGCAATATCATTCCCTTGTAAACAGTGTGTTCAAGCAAATTACAGATGTAATGCAGAAATTACTGGATAAAATTCTCTAGTTGATGTTATGATTGCAGTTGTCCATCTGGCCTTAAAAACCTATGAATCTGTGATGGAGATTCAAGCGTTTTGGCTCTTGCTGTAAAAGGGAATCATGATAACTTGGATCAGAATGAAGCCAACATAATAAAATATAAATCTGCAGTTAATATTAGTTTGCAAGTTCATTAAGTAGGGTATACTTTCCTCCTCCAGTGGGCTATAAATAATAGGTTCTGCTACAGCTTGCACTCTGATGTAGCTTGTTTCCACTGATGGAAATATTTCAGAGGTTCTTGCCTCTGTGTGTTTTGTCCCTTCTCAGTGTAGCTAATTAATTCAAGGCATCTGCTCCCTGATGACCTTGATTTCTTTCAAGAGGTTGGTTTGGTTTTTTTTTTTTCCATTTGTTTTTGCTTTCTTGGGTTATTTTTGACTGTCACTTGCTGGAGTACCTTGGATATATACTTTTTAGAGAAACGCTTGGCACAACAGGGAAAACAGTTGGAAAATGAATGGCAACAATACTGCAATAAAATCAGTGAAGATTTATGTAGCAGGAAAACTTTGACTCGTAATGATGATGATGATGATGAAGAAGATTCCTGTGCAGTCCATGTGTCTTGGGAGTGCTGTGACCCCTAGAAGTGCTGGAGGAAGGATGGGGATATATGCATTGCAGGGAGAAACCAGCTCCGTTCATGATGATGTGTTGGCAGCTATGACCCCTTCTTTGGGCAGAGGGAAAGAGGAGAGTAAAGGTGTGAAGCTTGGTGGAAAGTATGTGGTGCTATTCAGGAGACCTTCTGATGAAATGCAAAGCTGTCACATCTTGTTCTGCACCTTGACCCCCGTGCAGCAGAGCATTTCACCTTGTGCTTAATTGTCAGTGTGTGAGTGTTCCTGTGAGAGGTTTCTCACAAGCTCTTTAAATGTAGTTGTTCCCACAAGGTGTGAGTGTTGGGTCAGAGCTGGGGCTACCTTGACCACCCCCAAGAAGGCTGGAGCTACATCATGTCCTGCAGAGTGTGTGCAGAGGGGGCCAGGAGCTGCAGGAGGAGCCTGGAGGAGGATGTAGGAGCATGACTACACTTTCTTTCATAAAGGACTTCAGCTTCAGGCTACCCAAAATAACATTCAGATTCCTGTTCAATTTGTAAGCAAGTTTATTAAAGCAGAGTTTTCCTTCAGTTGTTAAAACCAAAGCATTTTTATTTGTGTTGTTGTTTAGAAATGTGCTACTTTAGAAATCATGTGATATTTTTAAATATTTATGCAGTCTATAAGGAAAGTTTCTGTTTTGCTGTTTGTTTTGCGATGGAAGCTGGTTTTGTAGGGTCAAAGAGGATTTTCTTTCCCTCCTGTTTTAGGTATATTCCAGTGAAATAAAAAAAGGAGATTCTTATGGCTTTACAGCCTCATGATATAAATTCCATCACCTTTTGCTATTCTGACCATTTTGCCTGTTCTAGAGCTCCTTGTTAGGGTATACTTTGGTAGAGAATGCCCTGTGGTAAACCTCAGCTTGCAAATGGTGCTGCTGAAGAGCAGGATTACTCTAGTCTATGATTTATTGGAAATCAGCTCAAAGACCATGGAAACTCAGAAGAGTTCAGTTTTTGTATGCCTGCAGAGACTTTGCCCTGATGTAAGCAATGAAGGACTTTCTGGAAGATCTTTAGGTACTGAAATGACAGGAGGATGTGTAGCTGGTAAGATCAGAAGTACTCAGTGTTCTAGACTGTTGGTGGAGTATTTTTGGTTTTAACTCATTTTTTTTCCATTGAGTTAAAACCATTTTTCATTGGTTTTAACTCATTTGTAATTGAATTGAAGAAAAAAGATGCTCCAGATGATCCTGCTCCAGCCCAGAGCCAGAGGAGCCATCTCACTTCAGTGGTGTGATCAAAACAATCCATGAATCGGTGGCTTCTACTTCAGGCATTGTATCATCGTGACAGGCCTGTCCTGCTTTCTCCTGGGCAAGCTACTGCTGCCACACGTTTTAGGTGGCTGTGCCAGGTGGGGAGCTCTGCTGTGCTGTGGAGTGTTGGTTTAGGTCAATGTTGAATGCCATCAGCCCTGGCATTTCATGTGCTTCCTCCCAGCCACAGGCCCTGTGTAGCCATGGTGAAGCTCCTAAATGCCAGTTGTATGAACATGACAGGGACATTTGAGTAAAAAGTTAAATCCAGGCTCCTTGATAGAGATTCCCAAGTGAGAAACCACTATTAATTCACCAGCTAGAGTTCAGGGCAAAGGTTTAGATCACGTCTGTTTTTACTCTAACTTGATTGCTCACCTCTAGTAACCAGCCTGTGTGAGAACACGAGTGTATGCAAACTCCCCAGGCTATTATTCTGTATTAAAAAAAAAAGAAAAAAAAAAAGGGCTGTGGTATGACTTTAGACTTAATCATCATTTATCCTACCCTGAAGGCATGGAAGTTAATGATGATATAGATCTGTGTGGTTTTGTGTTCCCCTTGACTGAGCATTAGAAATAATTAGGGCTTGTGGGATGGATGCACTGATGGTGGAGATGAGCAGAAAATATTATATATTATCTTCCAAGTTTGCTGGCAAAGATACAGGTGCTAAATGTGTGCTTATGGGGTCTGAGGTTTCTTGCTTGTTTGCTGAGATAAAGCTAGCTGGTGCTGAGGAGAAAGGAAGTGGGAATAAATGAGTTCTGTTATTTTGGAGCCTTTTAAGATTATGGGTCAAGCAGAGTTGCTAGTAATTTCTGAAGAGATTTATTTTTCAGCGGGGTTAGCTGAAACTCTGTTCCCAAGTGCTCCTGAGTACAGCTCTGGGTTATGCCTGTGGAGTAGGCAGTGTTGGGGCGAGTCCGGGAGTCACCAGCTACACAGGAGCTGGCACCAGACCTTTTGAAGTATGGGAGCCTTGCACACATAGCTGGAGGTGTTCCTGAATTACCTCCTTCGGTGTCCTGAGTGTTTGGATTACTTGGTTATTAAACAGCTGCAGCCAAATACATGCTCACAGCCGTCACAGGCTGAACAGGGAAGAGCTGGTTCTGTGCTCTGAAGACCACCTCTGGTCTCTTTCTGTGTCTTGCTGTGGGTCAAACCAAACACAATTTCAGAGTTTTTTATTCAGGTGCAAAAAAGCTTCATCTCTTTTCAAGCAGCTACACAGTGAATTTGGAAGCATTTGTTTGGAATGGTGGCAGCCCTTCTATAACCAGGTGTCTGTTTTACCTGCTGCTTGCCCACTGATTCTTCCCCAGCCTGCCCAGTTTGCATTTTTTGGATAAAAACCATTTCAGCAAAAATAATGTTCCTGCCAGGCTGGAAGGTGGTGGGAAGAGAGGTGGTGCTGAGCCTGGCTGGGCTCGTGTGGTGGGACTGTGTTCCAGTGACCTCTCCGGCAGCGCGGGACGGGAAGGCTGCCGGAGGGAGCATCCCCAGAGTGTTGGTAGCACCACTGCCACAGGGAACTCCTGCAGCTGGGCTGTTGGAGGAGCCACCTCCCTTGGAGTGGGGGATGCTGGGCCCTGTTTCAAGGCTGCACTGGGGTGGGGTAGTGACCTGGAAATGATGCAAGCAAAGGACAGATGCACTGGAAGTGACTGGGGAGGGTGCTGATGGGGAAGATGCAGACACCTTGTATCTAGATGGAGCAAGCGATACTTTGTGTTTATATACTAGAATTTTGGGGCTGTGGAGTTGCCCTCAGAGCAAAGTATCTTTGTCCTTGGAGGTGGTTTAGGTTACTGGCTAAATATATTCATCAGAGCAGATCGATGCAGTGCAGTGTTTCAGATGATACACTGTGAAAGCAGCCCTGAGCAGATGCTTATGGGGCGGTCTGTGTCTGCTGTGCCTTACAGCCCCTCGGAGCTGTCTGAGGTGTGCTGGTGATGCCATGATGATTTTTTGCCTTCTCTTTTATACCCCTTCTATATACCCTTTTATATAGCTTTTATGTATTCTTAGTGCTTTTAGCCCGCATACTTATAATTCCTTAAGTTTGATAACTTAGCTTAGACCCAATATTCCGTTAAGCCAAGAGACCAAACATCCTGGAAGCCTCATAGTTAGGGGTCAGAAAGCGCCAGACACCAAGGTCCTCTCCAGAACACATTCTGTAAACAAAGATAGGCCCATCCAGGGGGAAGGTTCCTCAGACAAGGGGTCTCGCTCGAGCCTCTCATTGGAGAGTCTTTGATAGATTTTGCAAGGCCTGTAATTGTTTACACAATCTATCGTGTGGGGGTGCATTTCGATGTGCATTTTGCACCTAAGGATCCTTAAATAAATGCCGAGGTAAAAACCCTTTTTTCCCCGTTAACCGTGTTCGGTTTTTAATTTTAAGACCAGGGTAAGGCGACACTGGGAGTCCCTCTGGTCTCCACAGCAGCCCACACACAGGGACAGCTTCAAGTCACTTGTCACTTTTGCCTTCCTGGCACCTGAGTTTTGAGTTACTGCATGGTGCCTGTCAAAAGGTGTATTCCATCCTATTTATTTTGCTCTATGCAGAATGCGAGAGGTTACAGGAGGAACTGAGTCTTTCCTGGCTGGGGATTTAGTATTCATCTCTGCTAGCTGACTCACTAGTCAGAGAATTCCCACTGACTTGACTTAGAGTTGAATGGGCTGTATTATCTTTTCATATGCAGAAAATTATTTTGAATTTGAAGTTAATAACAGCAATTTAAAAATTGTCATTGATAGAAAGATAATACAATATTTAGTTGTATCATGTTCTTTTTATGATGTGATGTTTGAATAAAGCACTTTTTCTGCTTTTTCCTTAATTAGCATGTCATGAAGAAGCTTGTGACATCAAACACAGCATCTAATTACATTCATTAGTAGCATCTCCAGGACAAGTTTTAATTAAGTTGTACAGTGTAGATCAATACTTGTTTTGCATCCATTGCAACTTAACGACAGGAATATACTGCTCTGCAAAGTTTAATTACAGTGATTGTAATAGAAGGAATTTGAGTAAACCTGCCATTTTAGCAACTTCGCTGCTGTCTCTTGCTTTTTAAAATAGTATACAGTTATAATATGGGACGTGTCATTTATGTGTGTCTTGTTTTGAAGAACATTCTAGGGTCATTCTTTTTATCCCAAGAAAATGCAGTGTAGTTCAGGAGCACTTGGATGACAGTGCTTGGCTCCAGCTGGAGCAGGAGAAACTAATGGCCATTTTACCTGAAGACTTCATAAGGGGAAGGACTGGGCATAACTGGGTGACGTATCTAGTAGTAGGTGATAGCAGTACTTTTATTTTGCATGGACTCTGGGGTGGAAAGCCACCTAATTGTATGTTTACTTACTGTGAATATAATTCAGTGTAGTCTCTGAGTATTGCTTCCACCACGTGTCCTGTAGTTTGGTAGCATTGACAGCTTCCAACTGTTTCCTCTTTTGGCAGGAGAATGCAATCCAGAAATGAAAACCCTGAGCCACCAAATGTATTTTGCTCAACATCACAAAAATATACTTGACCAGGCAGAACATGTATGCCTTGTGATAGTGTCCTGCATTAATACTTGCATACATTGTGAAAACATATGGATAGACAAATTACTTTTAAGATAAGTGTTTGCCAGATCTGAGAACTCTGTGTTGTATTTTTTGTGTTTTGGCCTGATTTTGTGTACAGGGAACTACAGTAGTCAGCCTTCAGTGCTGTACAATGATAAAGACCAAATTGATTTAGAGAACTTTGTTTTTTCCAAACTGAATCAGTTGTTTAGTCTTCATTTGTTTTAAAATATTCCTTAATATTTTAAAGGAGCATGCTTTGCAGTATAGTGTACTTCTGGATTTTCTTACTATGCCTCTGTAAATGGTGTAACCCTGAGGATTAGTTATGATACCTGCCTTCTTCATACTTGTCCATGCAACCTGTTTGCTTCTCTTCTGTAGCAATCTTTCAGGACCTACATCGTTGCAATTCTAAAGGAAAGAGCACAAAGCCTCCTCACCCATTTCAAGCTTGTTCTTGGTCTACATCATCGTGTGCTAGGAAGTCTTGAAAGTCCAACTGCCAAAACTTCCAGTGGGATTTTTAAAGAGCACACAGGGTGGAGGTCAGGAATTGAAGTCCCAGGGAAGTCGGTTCCTTTTCAGGAAGGACATGAGTACACAAAGTGAGGTATTATGCAGACAAATATACTGAGAGAAGCGAGTGCTGTAATCTGATGAAGAGGAAGTGGGCTGTTAAGGTAGACGAAAGTTGCTCCTAGGTTGAGATTTTGGATGATGATTCAGAGACAAGCTTCTGCCTAGGAGAGTTAAGGTCCTGGGGGCAGGAGGTGAAAAGCTCAGCACCAGAAGCTGCTACAGTTTTTTGTAGCTGGATTAAGTTTGTGTAGATTCAGTCAATTCTCACTTTTTACCCAGTATTTCAGGTAGTAAGAGAGGAAAAAATTGTTACAAGTTTGGGAATAGTTATTTTGCTGTTTAATGTAAATTGTTGGTTGCTTGTATGACTTAACAAAACTACTCATGAATTTCTGTGTGTGGAAGGAAAAAGATCCCTTGCGTAGCTTATAATGAAGATGTCAAAGACTTGGAGAAAAATGTGGAAGATGAAGAAAATAACAGATTCCTGATGAGATTAATACTTGCACATATAATACTTCAAAAATTAAATTCTTGTTTTGTTTTTGTCCTAAGGGCCTGATTATGCCCAAAATAGATGCCACCTTAGAAGAAATGTGTGTATAAACATGCATTGATGCATTGATGTTTGTGAATGTATGTTTGTACTTACATACTGTGTGTCTTACATATACACATAAACACACAGTGTGCATGATGTACTTATTCCTCCCAAAAGATCAGGTCCTAAGAATGTGAAGGATCTGGATTTTACAGAAGTTCAGTGCATTTGCAGCTTGGTTTGTGTGGCAGATCTCAAAGGAATAAGCTAATGCATACACAGAATTGTTTTCATTGTATGACCTCATTGTTAGAGGAGTTATTGCATTGTTATTCTGCTTTACAGAAATCCAACTTCCTTGGTTAATTATAAACAATCTGTTTACCAGAGCCACCCATACCTTAAAATATCTACTGAAGTTTGTAATCCATCCATCTTCTTTAACAGTTTTTTTTCTTTTATTTTCAGTGAATTTACTGGACTCACGTACAGTAATGGGGGATCTAGGATGGATAGCCTACCCAAAAAATGGGGTAAGTCTCTGTTGTTGTTTGCTTTCTCTCTCACAGATTATACTAATCGTTTCCATTCGGAAAGTAGACTACTGGGTTTAAAAACTCTCTAGAGGGATTTGTCGGCAATGGAGGGAAAAAAATAAATAAAACAACAAGCTGTGACTGAAGAAATGGAGCTGTGTGGCTAGGGGATTGATTTATTTATGCAGCAGAGCCAGCCACAAGTATTAAAAAAATAATCATGAGTCAGCCTCTTCGCTCCTCCCCCCTCACCAAAAAATCCATGAGGTTATTTAAATTTCTCTTAAATTATAAATTCTTGGTTTTTTCTTGAGCCTTTGTGGTAAATGTGGAACGCAATGTTTTGGAAGTTAGCTTCTGAAGAGCAAGGTCTGGAGCATGGCTGTTAGCTTTAAATGAACAAGGCTGTTCACAAATACGTCTCGGATTCATGGTAAAGTTCTGGGATCTGATAACGCTGAAACAGGAGCTGAGTTCTAAACACCTTGAAGAGCCTCTGTCCCTTACCATTACCTATATGAAGATTTGTTCAGCCTTAGGAAGAGACAACTGAAACAAGAATGTCTGTAAGTGAAGGGAGGGTGTCAGAGGACGGAGCCAGGCTCTGCTCAGTGGTGCTGAGCAGTAGGACAAGAGGCAGTGGGCAGAAACTGATGCACAGGAAGTTCCACCTGAACATGAGGAAGAACTTGGTTATTGTGTGGGTAACAGGTTGCCCAGAGAGGTGGTGGAGTCTCCCTCGCTGAAGATATTCGAGAACCCTCTGGACACAGTCCTGTGCAGTGTGCTTTAGGATGGCCCTGCCCGAGTAGGGAGTTGGACCAGATGAGCCCTCTGTGGTCCCTTCCAACCTGACCCATTCTTGTGATTCTGTAGATGAAAGAACTTGGCCTCCTAATTTGGTACTTGAAATAAGTGGTGGAATTTAGATGCATTAATACCCTCCAGTGTGTCCTTGACCTGACTGCATCATGTGAGCACTCTTGACTGATTTTTGGTCTTTGGTTTGGGGCATCTGCAATGGCTGTACTGTGACAGAGCTTTGGTGCAGTCTTGAAAGGTTGATTTCTGCACCATGCTGGGTATTCCTGTCAGTTCCTGAAAGCCATGAGCACTGTGTGAGGTGAGAAAGCATCCTAAGTTAGAAATGCTGCACGACTGAGCTCTCCAACAGAGCAAGTCTCAGGAATGTGTTATGCCAGAGTTTTAGTCATCAGATGAAACAGACTGCATAATTGTCTCGGGCTCCAATTGGATTGTTATAAAGATGGTGGAAGTGTTTAGATAAAATTCAGCTAACCTTGAAAAAATATATATACATATATATATATTAGAAAGTAAATTAAAGTGTGGCTTTCTGTATATTCCGTGTGGATGAAAAGTTGTAGAAATGGCAGCCTCACTCGGATGAACTGCATGTTTACAGGCACTGGTTACAGCAGGGATGTGAAAGCTTCACAGGGATCTGATTTTATTTTCAGTTCAGTCCAAGATCTAATCCTGTTACAGTTAGTCTATAACCTTTTCTTTTAATCTATTGATATAAAGCTGAGAACAAAACTTACTCCACTTGCTTGTGTGGGCATCAGAATAACCAGTGCCATTTATGCTGGCAGAGCAATATTTTGGTGCCATGGGGCACTATGAAGATCCCAATGTCCAGTTCTTAAAGGATTATTTTTAAATTTTTTTTTTTTACTTTTTGAACATCTCCTGATATTTTTCCTGTGGTATAAAGCACAGTTCTGGTATATCCCAATGCCCTTAAAAAGAATGTCAGTAGAAAAATGGATATTTCCTGAGAAGTTCAGAATACTTCTGAGTCTGTATGTATAGATGAGTAAATCAAAAGCTAACTATCCTATACGTAAGCTGCAGTTGTATCTTTTCATTATTTAGGGAAACCGTTCTATATTTACAACCTCAGTTTCCAAAGAGCACAGGGAAGTACACTCATGAATGCCAAATTAAAGGTTACTGACTCAATAGGGATAATTTTTTTTCCTTAATTAACTTCTACTTTTTATTTAAAAGTGAATTAGGCAGCTGGTTTTCAGATTTCCAGAAATCTCTTCTTAATCTTCTTTGTTTTCATGGGCATCATAAAAATCCAGGAGGTTTGTTCAACTGTCTTTTTTTTTTTACTAATATATTTGCAGTATTTTATAAGCACTGAAAAAGGTCTTCCCAGGGTTACTTCTGTAACTGCTATATCTGCTCTGCAATCAGCTACGCTACAGTTATATGCTCTCTGCTTAATTTTTTACAAGATCTACCTAATATAAATATTTAAAGTAACTTTTGCTTCAGGATTTGAATTTGGAAAAGGAGGGAGCTTTAATCGACATCAGAGACAGGCATTCTCATGTGCTTTGAAGCATTCTCATATGAATTTGTTATCTCAGGATGTCCTCCTAGGCAAAATTTTCAAGGTCCCTGTATCTGTCTGCACAGTCCCCCATCAAGGAAAGGAGCAAAAATGTCAGGATGTGTCACACTTTGCAACACCACAGTGTGTAGATAGAAACCATGTTCTGAAGCAAGCTTTTTGATGCATGATGTTTTATTATTGCTGTGAATACTATTGTCCTGTGGAGTGTAGTCACTTTTCAGTGGTGGTGCAGTTCCAACTCAAGATACATTGGTACTCTTCCAGTGTTGCTTCTCCACTTGATTTTTATTATGAATCTTAATGGAACTGAAATACTTTTCGCAGAACCACAGCTGCTAGGAGACTGTAGTGGGGCACAGTTGCTGTTAAAGAAAGCAAGTGTTTAGTCTCTGGCATTGTATGGGAGTGCTTGGGAGAAATTATCTTCATATCACAAAGGCTCAGGCTGGTAGGTTTTGAAAACAGATTTCCATGTTTAAAACAAACAAACAAAACCCCACAAAAACCCCCTACTGAGACAACTAGGGCAAGCCAAATGAACTTGCTTTTGGTAGATCCTTTAGATATCGTAGTCTAAACTTCTATTGCAGCTGTGTAATAGAATTATTATTATTATTATTAACTATTATAGCTGTGTGCCATGTTAATTTTTGTGTATTGAATCTTTAAGACATTCCATGCTCCAGAAAGGTCCAGCTGCCCTTATTTAGTATCTTGTTCACCTCGTTTTTGCTGAACACAAGGGGAAAGTGTGATCTAACTTGGGAAATGAAAGCAGCATTGTATGGGAAGGAGACTAACTACAGCCTGGAAACAGATCAGGCTTGAAGGTAGACCTGTTTCATGCCCGTCATTTCAAATGAAGAAGCACTGCAGCTGCTTAAGTTCCTGCAAGATCAGACCTTGATCCACTGCTGAACCGTGTGTGCTGGCTCATCTTGTGAGTAGTGGGTTTTGTGGGAATGGAGAGGAGCACTTCAGTCGAGGGTGTCCTCTGCAGAGCTTTGTCTGGCTAGGCACTTATTCGGTACCTGTTTGGGTGGTGGCCATTATCCTTGCCGCCTGGTTGGCCTTCATATTCCCCATGCACATAGAAGGTGAGAAAAATGCCCCTCTTCCTTCATATGGAGTGCTGAGGGATGAATAGAAATGAGATGACTGAAATATGCTGTGGCCAAGTAGAGTTTTGAAACAATGTCTCCTGGTGTGAAGAACCAGCTGTTGATCAGGAGAAAGTGCTTTCTTGTTTCTGCTGCTTTTCCCTGAAGGATAAGTAAGTTGCAGTAGTGTGGCTTCCTGGCTGCCCTGTGTGGGTTCAGCAGCTTGCAGCAGTCGTGCAGTCAGCTCTTAAACCTGCAGTTTAAAGCATGGGCACAGTTCCTGTGAGGTCCTCATGGCCATGGAGCTCAGAAAAGGGACTCTCTCCCTGCCAAAAAAACATGGTCAGCATGGAAAATGCTGCCCTTTTCACACTCAGGTTAGAAATTGATCCTGTTATTACATGCCAAAGGGACAATTTCGACTCTTTTTTGCAGCTCACGTAAGTGTGCTTGAACTTGAAGGAGGTTACTGTAATTACCAGAGGCTGTATCAGGGAAGTCTGGTCCCTCTTGTGTAGCAGGAAGCCCTCCAAGCACATGAACAAAACCAGTCAGGTTTTCTATCAAAGGCTTGTTAAGCAGGTCTGCAAAATCTTTTACCTCTGGACTGATTCCTGGGGCACTGCTTAGGATTGCCCAAACTGGGCATGTCAGAGGTTCGTGTGGGCGTTGTATATGGCCGCGGCACTGGATAGCTCTGACCTGCAGAAACTGCCGGTGCTTCTCGGTGCTGAACACACATTTTTATCATATGGAAGCTCACAGACCTAGGAACAAGAGTAAGTGCTGTGACAGAAATAGTCAGGTGAGGTCAGGCGGTGTTTGTGGGCTGCATTTGCTTCCTCTTCCTCCCTTGGTCTGGCAGGAGGCTGTGCCATGCATTTCAACTCGCTGCAAAGCCATAGCGGGGCAGAAGCTACAGAGCACCCTGCAAACCTTTGCTGTGCAGTTTTGCTTGGTCTCGCCAAATGAAAACCCAAGTCACTTTTAACAATATCCAGATAATTGCAGAAGTTGCTGATTAAAATAAAATCTTTCTTTAGCTGGCTTGATTAATTCAGCAGTTATGTCTGATTTTTGGTTCAGTGGCTATTACAGGGCTGATCTACTTGTTTCAGACCCTCCCTCCTTTCACTGATACTTTAGAACTTCTTTCTTTACAGATAAGAAGTGCTCTTTTTCTGTCTGAATTAGAGTGCCACACACCTGCTTTGCTTTTGTATAAAGGGTTCTCTTCCATCTCCTCCACCTCCCACTGATTTCCCTGAACTTTCTGTAGCACAGAACAGGAAAGTCTCTGTGGTCCTTGGGGTATTAGCTCTGTGATGTGGCTCATTGCACAGCTCCATGTGATGGCTTTTTGTTTTTTTAGGCTCAGACTGGAAAATAAACATGTACTGGTCCTGTGGAGATGTTAATTTTCTGCAGTGAATAAAGAATTGTGAGGGAGCTAGATGATTTCTTGCATGTGGACAGCAAGAGAGAAAGCAATTGCCCCTCCTTTGGGTGGTTAGTAAGGCCAGATACTGAAAGTTGGGAGGTAAATTCAGCTAGACTGATTCTACAAGCTGCTTCTCATTTATGTAGGATATTTGTGGGCTTGATTTTTTTTGTTCGGTTGGTTTGGGGGGTTTTTGGTTTGGTTTGGTTAGCTTGTTTTTTTTCCAAGCAGCATTTCTGGCTTATTTTTTTAGGGGCAGGTACCTTAGAGTGCCTCTTTAAAGTTAAAAATAACAGCAGTTTTAGATTACTCAGCATGATTTGGGAATAGATTCTTGTTGCTCTCTGTCAATCCTACTTTAGATAGAGATTTAACACAGGAATCCTGGATTGGAGGCAGTGCTTGCCCTCAGGGATAGAAATAAAATAAAGGGGGAGGGATAGGGGGGTAGCGAAAGGAGAAGGAGGATTCTTGGCACCATTGAGCTGTGTCATGTAGTTATGATTATAATTGGCATTTTCAGGGCAGTACTTTTGGCAGCCTGTGGTTTTTTTCCTGCAAATGCTGCTGCTCGTCTGTGACCGGTGTAGGAAAGAAATCAGAGGGATCTGCTCTGTGGTTTAACCCCAGCCAGCAGCTAAGCCCCACACAGCTGCTCGCTCATGCCCCTCTCCCCAGTGGGATGGGGGAGGAGAATCAGAAGGGTAAAAGTGGGAAAACCCGTGGGCTGAGATAAAGGCAGCTTAATCAGTGAAGCAAAAGCCGTGCGCGCAAGCAAAGCAAAACAAGGAATTCCTTCCCTGCTTCCCATGGGCCAGCAGGTGTTCAGTCATCTCCAGGAAAGCAGGGCTCCATCACACATAACTGTCACCTGGGAACTCAAAATGCCGTTGCTCCAAACGTTCCTCCATTCCCTCTTCTCCCCAGCTCTCTATGCTCCATGTGGTATGGAATATCCCTCTGGTCAGTTGGGATCAGCTGTCCTGGCTGTGTCCCTTCCCAACTCCTTGTGCCCCCTCAGCCTCCTCGCTGGTGGGATGGGGTGAGAGCCACGAAAGGCCTTGACTCTGTGTAACCTCAGTAAGGAAAACATCCCTGAATTACCAGCACTGCTTCCAGCACAAATCCAAAACATAGCCCATACCAGTTACTATGAAGAAAATTAACTCTATCCCAGCCAAAACCAACGCATACGCTGACATGCGAGAATGCAATGAATACGTTAGCAGGAAGCATGATGGAAATAAGTAATACCGAGTAGCTGAGAAAATGTTAATGGCACCCTAAAAGCTGCAATTTGGCTGCTTTGTTTATATGGAAACATTTTTGTACATGCACAGTTTAGTAAGAAACAATACTGCATGTCTAAACGTTTGAAGTAAACTGAGTAATCAAAACCCAAGCAGCAGTACTTAAAGTGCTCTGTTATATACAGAATAAAGGAATTTTACATGAACAGCGTGTGGGATGATGTTGAGCTCAAGACTTGAAACATATGGGGTTTTTTACCCACTGGGATTTATTAAGGTAATACGCAGTATCTATATATGTGTAAACATCTGTCCTCTGTGACCCTCTTTCTGGCTCTTCGTGTCCATGGTCATTTTTACTCATCCCATGGGGCCATGATGATGTGTTTTCTTTTGGTTGTGCTGCCTGCTTAGTGTGCCAGAGTCATGCATGCTTCTTTCGTATAGCGTAATTCCAACCAAAGAGCTTGAGCTTTGGGTCTGAAAAGACACCAGAGGTTAATGATGCAGTTGTATGAGACCCTTGTGGTAATTAACTAAACTGTGTTTTAAAGCAGAGCTGACTTCATGTTTCCAGCTCTGAAGGCCCCAGAGTGAGAATGAGGATGCTGGAGTTAAAGGGAGTAGGACACTGCCATGAGAGCTGAATTTGGCCAGCAGGCTACTGTCCAAATTGGTGGATTTCCCTGCTGAGTTGGTGGCCCTGCCAGTGCTCATAGAGCTGCATCTGTTTCACAAAGCTTGATTATACCAATCTAAAGTGATCGGCTTTGCAATGGGGAGACGCATCTTGTGTGAGAAGGCTGATGGAGCTGGGTGTAGCACAGAGTATTGGACGGGCCCACAACCGCCAGAGAGGAAAGCAATAAGCTTTCATCCAGGTTTGCAACGGGTAGGACCAGAGACACAGAATTTGTTTCATCTAAACGGGTTCAGGTTAAATTTGAGGGAATGTGCCTTCTGCTGGTTCGTCTGTGGGGCAGATGTGGGATTTCTGTCGCAGGAGGTCTCTGACAGCAGGTCGGACTATCTCTGCTACGCTGGTCAAGCAGAGTTCATCTCTTGTGGAGGAGCAAACCAGGCAATCTGTTCTGACCTATTGCAGCCCTAAATCTGAAGCCCTTCTGTCTGAAAGCTTGTCCTGACTCTGTCTAGGTCTGTTTCTCTCTGAAATTTGGTGTGGGGTTTTTTTCTTCTTTAATTTTGGTTGGGTTTTTTTTGTTGTTGTTGTTTGGTTTGGTTTGGTTTTTAATCTTGGCCTGACTAAAATCAGGTTACTGTTACTGATTCAGCAACCTGCATTTAAGATTCACTCTTCATACCTGCAACATATTAGCTGCACTATGTATCTGCTTTCAAACCACAGTACCCTATGCTAGACAGGAGTTCTTGTTGTATAGCCTTACCATTTTATTCATGTCCTTTCTCGTATCTGCTTTCCTATCTGGAGTTTAATCTTTTCACTCCATTTGAGACTGCTCTTGTTGTCCGATCCTCTCAGCTGGCTGCCCTTTGGTTTGTGTGCTGTTGACATAAATCAGCATTTATTTGGGAGCAGCATCTGGCGAGGTGTAGGTCTTATTAAAGGAGATCTAAAATGCCTAGGGTACTCTAAGGTACTGTAAAATAAATTAATACTAGTGAGATTAAGAATAAAGCAAATCTTTATCTTGGCTAGAACTGTATTACTGGAATAATATATTCTACCACAGGAAAAAATAAAGGTTGATCCTTCACTATATCATTTTGTAAATACTGTTGTCAGCATTAGGTTCCTCCACACAGGCTCATTGGGCAAACAATAATCTCCTTTCATGCTAAAATGTCTTTTTTTCCCTCTAGTGTCTAGGAATTACATTGGGGGATAAAAGAGCTTTGAAGAGCTTTATCTTCTAAAACCATTGTTTTCTTTGTTACTTTTGTGCCAATTTCAGAAATATTGGTATCCAACAGTTAGTAACCATACAATTAAAATGTATTAATGTAGTGCTGTCACGGAAAATTTGAAACTATGCAGAATAAAATAGTACCATTACAGAATGCATATGCAACAGCCCAGGGTTTATAAAACATACATTAGGATTTTATAGCTTATGTTTATGAATTTTTGAAGTGTATTTCTTGCTTTATGTGCTAAATATATGTATCAGTAGGTTACTTATCACTTAATTGCATAATCCTTTCATAAGACTTCAAATGCACTGGCCCCGTTTGACGGCATATATTTTTACTCAGGTTAATGGCTTTTTTTTGGTAACTAAATTCAAGAATGCAGTCCTGTTTCATTTTTTTTTTAATGTTACTCATTCAGGAAAGCCAGCTCAAAAACACATGAAAAAAAGAATGCTAACTTCAAAAAGGTAAACACATGGTAGGTGTGTCCAGAAGGAGAACATCTTACAGGCAAAATTCCTGAAAATAGTGTTGAGATGGAAGCTGCTGTTTTGTCTTCGTGGCAAGCAGTTGCCTTGTGTTTGTGTATTGCATTGAATGAAGACAATAAAAATTAGAGGGCTTACTTGAAGACCCTTCACCTAAGTTGAAATCTGAAAGGAGAGCTTTCTGATTGACTGTTGTTTACTGCAAAGTCCTGATAATGTGGTTATTCTACTATTCAGAAACAGTTCAGCAGCTGAACAGCTAGGATTGTTAGAACAAACTTTCATCCATTTTTCAAGTTGTTAATGGGAATTGTTCAGGATTTTCTTGTCCTGATCAGAAAAACCGGGTGTTTTTCAGTTGCTGAAGGCTACATGCACATAGGAAAGGGGAAGGTGGGACTGGGTTCTTGGCTATTGAAAGAAAATGCCAGTGTTTTATTTGGAAGCTCTTCTTGTCCCAATATATTTTGGGTTGATAGTCTTAATTTACCTTTAGACATCTTCATTTTGAGGGAAAAAGCATGCTGAACTATATGATTATGTGTATGTGACTAAAACAGACAGTAGTCATGAAGTCTGTTGGTTTAATATTGAAAATACTGTAGTAAAACAGACTGGAGGTTAAGTATGAGCAGTACACATGGATGCAAATCCATGCTTTGGAGGCTTTTGTGTTAACTCTGCTCCAGAGAAAAGTGGTAGCTCCTCTCACCAGCCTTTAGGCTCTTCAATGTGAGTGGTGAAGCCCTGTTGGAGAGAATGTGGGTGACACGCAGCCATCAGTCACCTCTGCGATACCACTGTGATACTGTATGCTGTCAGGCCACTGTGACTGATTGTCTGTATGGGATGAACAGTGAGTACAAAAGAATTGCAGAACATGGTTTGGTTGGTGCTTCCTCTGCCAGGACAGAGGATTTGGGGGTGGAAAAAAAACCTACCCAAATTGTCTCAAAAAAATACTCTGCCATCCTGAGGGGAGTTGTGAGCCTTTAGAGTAGAGAGCAATTATTTCTTCCATGTGTAACGGGACATCACTGATTCTCAATTCTATTTCAAGGTGATTTACTGAAGACACATCTGTGATGTAGTAGTGATTTATAGTTAGGAGTGAATAACAAATTGCATGTTCGTTTGATCCTCCGCTACCCCTGTATGATCTTGGTGGTCTGAGAAAGGAATAATGCATGGAGGAGTTCCCAGTTAGCTGCAGGGAGGAGGCAGGATTGGGCCCTGGGGTTGGTAAGGATGCAAGCTCCCCTGAGAAGACTGAGGACTGTGGATCAGTGTGGTGTGATGGAGGAGGAGGAGATGAAATTGCCTGCTGAGCTGGGCATCCCTGGGACAGCTCAGAGAAGGGTGGTGATGACAAGGAGTAAAGATTGCTGGTGGCTTTCTAAAGCCTGGATCTGTCAGATCAGGCTGAAACACCCACACAGTCCTTTATTTGCTTCCTTTTGCTGCTTTCCAGGAAGGGAAGTATTATTAGATACTTGGTTCTTGCAAAAATGCTTTGATAAGCATTTAGCTTACGTATTCTTATTTATTTCTCTTTGTGATCATTACTCAAGCAAGTGCTAGGCCAGTCCTTTGATTATATTAAATTCTTGACTTTACAAAATGAAGAGTTGAAAAAATCAAATTCAAAAAAACCATGTCAAAAAAAGTAGATGTATATAATTTGTTAAAGAAGCTCTCCATCACTAAAGCCTGGATCTTGCTGATTTCCATGTATATGGACTACCTATATATTGAGGCATATAGTGTCCTGTAGATCTGCTACTGGTGCTGCAATAAGATAAACCAGAGTCACGTAAAGGTGTGTGTTTTCTGAGGATAATTGCCCTCCTTGGGATGCTTTCTTGCAAAGATCAGAACTTCTGGCTTTGAAGTGGGGGCAGGACTGAACTTTTACGCTGCAGAAATTCGCATTTGACCTCAGCAAAAATATTTTGGGACAAGTGACCTGACCCTTGCCTTCAAAGGTCTTCCTATAACCCCAATGATAATATTGACAGTATTGAATGTTGCACAGAAGATGCAGTTATCAGGAGAAGACGGCGCTGGGTATTTCTTGCTATGGTTTGAGATACCATTATCATTAATCCCTTTTCAGTTTTGTTCTAGTTGTGAGAAAGAGCTTCTTGGTGTTCCTCTTGTGCAAGTCAGCCCCTCCCCTGCCTTGCTTAGGCTGTGAGCTAGACCAAGAACTGGTGAGTGAGAGCAGGGTGGGAGAGGAGGTGATGACAGGATTTCTTAAAATATTTATTTATTGAAAGTTTCTTTAGAATTAATTGGGTTTTTTTAATGAGTTTTGAGTTTTTCTGTGATGCATAGGTGCCACTCCTTCTGGGATGATAACCCCAAGACCTAATTGTACTCAGCAGATGCCAAGTGTGGGGGGGGAATTGTCTGTTTCTGAAAAGGAGGATTTAAGAGGGTTTTTTTTCCTCCAGCTGTTTAGAAAAACCAGCACCTTGTATCTGTGTTGGCAGCCTTTTTCATTGAGACGTCATGTTGTAATTTGGGGGGAAAGGGGGGGGAGGGGACAAGGGCAGGGGGGTTGTTTTAGCATATTCAGCCTGCACACTCCAGGTACAGCACTGATGTGATTCTCCTGGTTTCCTGCTGGAGCCTGGAGGTCTTTCTTGAAGTCCCTCACTTAAAGTTGAGGGTCGTCAAAATAACTTGTGCTCTGTATGATGTCTGCTCAGCGTGGCTTGCTCCCTGTTCAATCAACAGTAAAGGACAGCAAAAATGTGAGCTTTGGTCTTCTGTTCAGAAGGCTTGAGGGTATTGAGGTTTGTTTTATTTTAGCTTTATTTGCTTCAGAAATTGAAAGATATACACTTGAGAGCTTTGCCTTGGTTTCGAACTTCCAGGCTGGGGGGCTGTTGGGGCTTCTTGCAAGACATAATTTTAAGTGGTTAGAACTGTAGGGCATGTACTGACTTTTTTAGTTGATTGCAGTGCAAATGTAAAGTCAGCCCATGAATTGTAGCCAGTGTTGTGATTACAGATCATTACAATAATGCGAGATTATTCAGTTTGTCACAAAGCCTTCTAGACTGCACAGTTAAAGTCATAACCACAAATATAATCCTGTAAGATAAAGTTACTTCATTGCACAATCTCCGTCTGGTTTACTTTCACTTTATTTTGATGCCAGACTGAATAACTGAACGTTTCTGTGTAGTTAACTTCAGTGGCAACACATATACTTTTGATATCCCTGCCAGTTCTGGAGTTAATTTTGCATTCTTAAAATTATTGATACTGATTAATATAGTAATTGGGCAGAGCCTTGATTTTCACTCTAGTGATGGGAAAATCAACTTCAAAATGAAGTTTTAGGAAAGTTATGTCCATCACTAGAGCTGTCTTGTCCCGTGATCAGGAAATAAATGAGTTGTAATACTGGTACATTGTTGGGTAGGTGACTGGAAGGAGGTTGGTGCTTTCTTGCAAAAGCAATGACTGCTGTCACTCTGCAGAATTATAGTGAGGCAGAGGACAGCTGCTGAACAGGGACAAAATGAATAGTTCTCTTGGGAATGGATTTCAGACCAAATCAAATCTTCTTGTACAGTTTCAGATACCCATCTCGTTTCTTGTGTGGTACTTGTCTCTTCCTGGCATTGGATGTCCTGATGCTCCCAGTGTGAAGGAAACTCCAGTGGGCTAAGGAGCGACTTGTGCCTGTCGGCCAGAGCCCAGTGACTCAGTGTGTCAGAGTAATTCTGATAAATACCCAGACTGAGATAATCAAAACCCGTCCAGGGATTTGGTTGTTGTCCTACTTATTAATTTTAACGATAATTGAATATCTGTGCCGATTACTCAGGTTGTAAGCTCAGCTCCCCAAGCCCTGTATATTCAATTTCAAAGCACTGCTTCTTCAGAGTCTGGTATATTTAACTCAGAGGGATGGTCTCGATGTGGACAGAGAGTACAGATGGGCAGGAGTTACTTTGGAGTCCTTTGGAGTCGCAGTAAGTAAGTCTGGCAGAGCCTGTTTCTCAGAGCTATACAAGTGTATTGACCTGGCAAATGTCTTTAGCCCCCAGGGGATTTGGTTATGATGCTGCCTGTGTAATATTTGTAAAAGGGTTTGGTTGTGAAGGTGTTGAAGAGAAAGCAGGGAATCTTAAGCAGCCCTTGCTCGGTGTTTGCAAAGCTATTTTGTTTGATGCCACTAGCCCAGGTAAACCTTTTGGACTTCTCTGTTCTCTGCCCCTTTTGAGCACAGCACTATGGAGAGATTTTTTTTTCTTCCATGCGGGGTTATCTCCTCCAGTGCTAACCTGGGGTGTTCCTCAGCATTGCTGTTTGCAGAGGCTGACCTTGCTGAAGCTGGATGTGCAGAATTCCCTGTGCATCTCTCCAGGTGTTGCAGAGGGTCTTTGTCAGAAGCCAGAATCTATGTTGAGGTTTTTTTGTATGAGGGGAGCTTTTCCCAAATTAATTCCCTGGTGCCTCTGGCCCCACTGGAAGAGTACATAGTGTCCCTATCGATCAAGGGTAAAGCAAGCGACTAAGACCCAAAATGGGGGCTAATGCCATAGCTGTCCTGTGTTTTGTTGAACTGGGAATGACCTAAGTTAGCAAAGTCTTGATTATTGCCTTTAAAAAACAGATTGTCTGCTTCCTTGTTTTCAACCTTTGTTTTGTTTGTTCAAAAATAAAGCAGCAAAGAGAGAAAATAGAGTGCAAACAATTTTTCTTTCGCACACAGTGCTGTGACCAAAGACATTACTTGGCAAATTCCCTTCCTTCTCTGCTCTGCAGAGTTTAAAAACTGAGAACTGTTTTTTTCCTGTATTACAGTAAATACATAAGGAATCAAAATGATATTAAGGAATTAAGTTGGGCAGCACCCTGCTGTTCAAATATGTTGATTGCAAATCATTGACACTCTAGACATGCTATTTCTGTTAGTGGGTTATAATTTCAGTGCTGGTGGGGTAAAACAATAGGGTGGGGAAAAGCACAAGATTATAGTATTTGCTCATTCTCATTATTGAAAAAGAAGAGCAGATTCGTGAGTGTGTGAGCTGAAGGTAGCGGTGGTGTAGGTTCGTAGGATTTAAGGCCGCTGGATCCGTTAACATTTTGTAGTTGAATCTCTTGTAGTACGTATGGTGTAGAAACTTGTTCAGGGGTCCTTGCAGCAGGTCTGTAACCCTGGTTTGGCCTACAGTGCATCTTCTGGAGAGAGCTTTCTTTGATCTCGTCATCCTCTTGTGGTAAGCCCATATCCCTTTGTAGCTTGTGCCAGCATCAATCTGTCCTTATTCTAAGACAAATGAATATTTCTAGCTCAAACTGGTCAAACTTCAGTTCTCAGTCAGTGGGTCTTTCCATGCCTCTTCTTGCTAAATTTACAGGTACATACTACTCATCTCTCTCTTCTCCTCCCAACAACCTGCTTCAGGTAAAGAGAGGCCACAAGCAAGTTAGCCACCTTGCAGCCTTCTCTAATTTTTTAATGGGTTTTTGTACTATAAAGCAGGGCTTTGATCTCTTGAGTAGCTGTGGACTCTCTCGTGGGATCTTTGCAATTTATCCTAGCTGAAGTGATGCCATTTGAAATGAAAACAGCTTTCTGAAAGTGATCTTAGTAAACTGTTGCATTACCTTGTTTGCTCTGTGAGGCAAACGGATCGCAATGAGAAGGAAATCATCCTTGTGATGGAAGCCAGGTAAAAGTGAAGAGGGAATCTTAGTGGCTGCTCAGCTGGTTGCTGTGGCAGGTAGGAGTTGCAGAACAGTGCAAGATACTCTATGGCATGAAAATGTGGGCTGGAGCTGTGCTGAAGACTGTCATCAGGGAACCTGTGGGATGGTCATATGGTAAGGGGAGTCCATGGGAGGTGGATGTGCTTCTACAGGAGTGCACCACGTACACAGGTTTTGGTAGGAAGACAGGTTCCTGTTACAGTGGAAGATATAACCTTGGAGCCTCTTAGAGCCCTAGGAAAGGTAGGATTCAGTCCTGGCTCAGCACCAGCTTCTGTGCAAGTAAAGGCAGCATGCCTGCAAAGCCAAATAAATACCTCTCAGCCTCCCAGGAATCTGCATCCCTGAGCAGAGGAGACAGAACCAAAATCACCTGTATGCTTGGATGGCCTGTCTGTGACTGCTTCAGTCCACATAATTATGAAAATTCCCCTTTTGTGTGTATGAGTGGTAGAGTTCTTTTGGGCCTGGTCCAATGTCACTTGCTCACAAGGCAAGAGGAAGCCATTGAGAAGCAACAACAGGTTTTTGTGTCCTTCCCCTAAATGGCTAATTCCTTTACTTGGCACAAAATTTTTCACTGCTTACTGTTTTAAGTTTCTTTGTGCACAGTCATTTATGGATGAGAGCAAACATTATTAGAAAGCTTTATGTGTTGTGCACTATGGGGGCAACATTTCAGAGTATCAGAGTACCATTTCTTCAGCGGTCTTCTTTTCAGTGGGTATGTGTTTTGGTAAGCAGAATGATGTCAATTAACCACATAACCTGTAGAAGTGCTGTTTCCTGTGCTAATTAGCTCTTCCTCTGAGAACTGTACTTTAAATTTATTTTTCAAAGTGCATTCACTCATCTTTTTCCTTTCAAACTTCAACAGTCCATGAAATACGCATTCAGGTTTGCTGAAAGGCTCTGAAGCTGATGAGACAAAAGTTGAAAAGGGATTGATTTAATGGTTTAATTGCTAAATAATGATGAAGCTGTGGTTGGAATTTCATGTTAGTGTGAAATGGCCAGTCAGTCCATTTTGTGAAGTCAGAACAAGGCCTATGATAGGGCTGGATAAATAATCATCTGTAGTTTCTGTACCAAATGGTACCTTTCAGGGACTCTTGAAGATTATGTAAAACTTTTTTTCACCAGAAATTCAGGCTCCAGACAAGAATTACCTTGCCTAGCAGTGAAATGCTGTTGCTGCAGTTTGACTGATTTCTGTCCATAAGCTGCACAAAACTGAGAGAAGGTTTCATTCAGTGATGGCCCTACTGTGAGAATGTCTCTTTGATAAGCAAGTCCAAGGAAGGCCCTTGCCTGTGGCTTTCTGACTGGCCTGCTGGGCTGGTAGGGGAGAAGCACCACTGAAAGGAAACACCGAAGGCTGGAGCTGTGCAGGATGGCACATCAGAGTGTTCGGGGTGGCCAGAATCCAGCAGGTCCATTGCCACCTGGGATCAACAAACTGTGATCTCCCACCCTAACCCAATTCTGCTGGAGGAAGGGTTGGTTGATGGCAATCTCTTTTCTCATAAGGAAATGTAGCCCCTTCCCATGTCCAAATGTTTGCTTGCCCTTGCTACTCTGCCTCGCCACCTTCTAACCCACCATTAATCCCAGTGCACCCTGGATAGAAAATAACAGTAGTAAGAGCTTGTAGCTCAACTGAGCAGCCAGAGATGTAGCAATAGACCAGTTAATTCATTTTCTGTTTCAACTGTTTTTGATAGTTTGTTCTCCTAGGAACTGCATGTCTTCAGCATTTCTGTGTTCTTCACCTCTGTGCCTCAGGGTCTTGGGCCTGGAAGAGACTCTTATTGTCTCCTGGTGAGGGCAATGTACATGAATCTTAATTCTCTGTGTACCCCCCTCTACTCCCACATGGCATGGGCATGTTGGTGCTAGCTTCAACCCACCTTACTTAGGTGATGAATATTTGTGGCTTGTCATAGGCTTGGCTGCCTGATCAGATACTTTCTTCTGAAACTTCTTGGGATCCTCCTTAGAAGTTCTGAATGATGGTTTGACTCCTGTGGCAAGTTCCCACTGTGGGTGATTACACCCTGCCCCCCAATAACAAAGTTATCTTCTCTTCAGAAGTGTTCAGTTTAAATTCCAGGATCTAATGTTGGTTAGGCAAAAAGCAAACTAATAACAGATTTTTTTTTTTCTCTGTGTATGTGTTGCAGTATTACCATCAGGTTAAGCCATGGTTTACCTCTTGGTTAAGGAAACAATTTGAGTTTTTTCAGTTTCTGCTGAAAACTTCAGAAGCTTTCCTAGACTTTGCATTGTCACAGCTGATTGCCAAAGCAGCATTTATTTCTGCATTGCAGACGTCTCAGCTGAGTATTTAGCACACGATTGTATTCCCTTTCCTAACCATGGCATGTTTATGTTCAAGTGGTTCTTCAGTGGTTGTCAGATACCAGGAGAGAGTGTGGAGGTTGCAGGTATGAAATGTGTTCTTTGTGAAATGGTTGGGATATAGGACATCTGTCACAAACAATTGAGCACATCTGTGTTTCTTCAATTCCAGATTAAAAGAAACACTGAGGTCTGGGTTGCACCTTTGTCCTGCAGATTTACATCCATGTAATTCTGGTGCCTTATTTAAATAGTAACACAGACCTGACACAATGGGAATTAAATCCCATAGAATAAAAAGTAACTTAAAGTTTCATTATATTGTGGAATAAGCATACCAAGCATCCACATGTATAATTTATTACCTATACTGGGGTAAGTACTTAACAACAGTTATAATAAACCCACTCTGTTCATTCATTTTTAGATCTTAGCATACTGATTCAGACCTTAACTGAAAGCAAATATACAATCAATGTGAGGCTTTTTATGCAGGTTTAATAATGTAGGCCTGCCAAGGTTCTTTAATTAAATAATTATTCTTTGTTCAATCAGAACAGATTGTTTCACTATAGGGATTGCAGGCAAGTACATGCAAAATCCACTGATCATGTTTTAGCTGCTTACTGTAATCCTGAGTGATAATCTTTGTCACACAAAGCAGTGAGACCAACCCAAAAAACAGCGGAAAAAGTTGCAGTCAGATATTAAAAATGTAATGCCTAATTCTGAGGTGATCAAAGAAAAGCATGCTGAGATACAGTTTGTTGGTGCTGGGCACAAAGTTAGAGCTGCCTGACACGTGGGAAAAGTGGGTTTTGTAGACAGGTCAGATTCAACAGAGCTGTCACCAAACCCAAAGTAAGCTAAGGTGCTCAGCATGTGGGGAATCAGGAAATCTGGTGTGGGATTTTTTACTGGGAACCCCATGTATTAAAGAGGTGGCAAATGGAGCTGTTAAGGGGAGGTGCAATAAATTGCATGTTGTGTGCACCTGCTGCGCACGCCAGTTCCCGCAGGAGGGTCTGCACAGGCAGAGCAGCCTTCTCATTTCTTCTGAGAGTATTGGAAATGCAAAAAATCTGTTTGGCATGGGGGCTGCTGCTTGTAGCATCGCACAAGGCTGGCTTCAGATGGCCACTGCTGCCATGGCACATCATTAATGCAGCTCACAGCAGCTGGACTGAGAGGACTTCAGTGTTTATTAGGGGAATATAATCATTTAAGCCTGAATAAGCTTCAAAGCTCTAATGTGGCTGTTTGGCCAACAGAAATGAGATGTAAATTTGTGCTGAATAGCCACTGATTACAGAAAGATGATTAATGTGAGGTTTAAAATTGATTTATGGGTGCAGTTGTCAAGGCCTAAGCCATGAATGTAATATTATCTCTATGAAAATCTTTGGGTAGATTAGAGACCAGGGAGCAGTGGCAAAATAATGCATTTGCTGGAGGGTCTGATATGCTGTATGGGCTGTCTGTAATCTAGTCAAATTTGGTATAGCCTGAGAGGTTAGGCTTTGCCAATGCAGCACGTGGATAATTATATCACTTTGCCTGAAATACTCGAAAACCAAGAAGTTTAATCTGTTTTATTTTCATTAAATGCACATTTAGATCAAGAATTTTTTCTTTTTTACTACAAATTCTTAAATGTATACTCACTGGACAGAAATTATATAAATCCAACAACATTAATAAAGATTAAAAATTTAGTTTACTTTTTACAAATTTTTACTGTACTGTGCATTAAAAAATACCAAATGCACTACACTATTTCAATTAAAAAAACACTTAAAATCAGCACATAGATTCTGATTTATGTAAATATTAGGACAACATTAAAGTAATAAGGAAAATTTCCTTTCTTCCTCCTTTAAAAAGTTGTTCTCTGAACCTCTTGGTATCATCACATGATGAGTAACATTAATAATATCCCAAAAGCTTTGAAAAGCTTTGAAAGCTTTGAAAATCCAAGCATCCCTAAACGAATCCTAACCCTAACCAAAACCCCTGATAACACTGACCCAGCCCTAAACTCTAACACTAACAAAAGCCTAACTCTAACCAAAACCACCGCTGTGACTGAACCCTAACCCTAAACCATCCCTACCACTAAACACTAACCCAAACCTAATCCTAATCCTACCCCTACCCCTAATCCAACCCTAAACCTAGCCCTAACCCTATCCCTAGTCCAAGCTCCAGCCCTAGCCCTGACCCCAACCTTAACCCTAACCTAACTCTAACCCTAGCCCTACCCCAAGGCCAAGCTCTAATGCTAATCCAACCCCAACCTAACCTTAGAGCTAGGCAAAACCCTGGCCCTAAAAGTAACCCCAACTCTAACCCTAGCCCTAAGCCAAACCATAACCCTTACGCTAACCCTAACATTAACCCTATCCCTAGTCCAAGCTCCAGCCCTAGCCCTGACCCCAACCTTAACCCTAACCTAACTCTAACCCTAGCCCTAAGCCAAACCATAACCCTTACGCTAACCCTAACATTAACCCTAACCCTAGCCCAGCCCTAACCCAAACCCCAAGACTAGCCCCAACCCTAGCCCTAGCCCTAGACGCACCCTAACCCAACCCTAACCCAATCCTGAGTCTTTCTTAAGATCTGGCTCTGTCAGCCGTTCAGTATTAAACGATGTGGTGTCAATACTGTTTGTTCTGGCCTGTGTACAATTGCTCTGCAATGAGTGTAACATTAAGCAGTGAAAAATGATTTAATGGTATTGTGTTTCTTCATTGCTTCTTTCACGCTCGTCTCCATTGTCTTTCTCTCAATTGCTGGACTGTGATTTGAAATGGGTGTTTTAATTCGGATGTACAGAGAATTTCAAACCTTTAAAAAAGTGAACCTGTGGGAGGGGAGGTGGGGTTTCCAAATAACACATTGCTTTGTTCTGGGAAGGGGGTCGCTGCAGTCCCTGATTAGGCATGCTGGAGAAGGGCTGGTGCTCCTTTTCATTTCAGTTCCGCTAGCCTCCAGCTGGGTTCTCATTCCATTTGGATTCTGCTGCTGACATCTTTCATTGATCATGCAAATTATCAAAGTCTGAGCTAAACTTCAGTCCCATTTTCATTTTTTTCCCCGCATATCTTGGTGTGCAGACTGAAAAGGCTAGGTCACTTTGTCGTGATGTTTCTCTGTTTTTCAACAGCTTGAATTGTGCAGGTCTCTGAACAGGTAACTGTCTTGGTTTGACACAAATTTGGAGGAAAACATCCGAAATGAACTTCCCTCTGTTAGAAGGCAGATTTCAGCAGCCCCTCCCCCACCAGGTTCGGAAAGAAATTCCTCGGAGGAAAGTGAAAAAAACTCATTTATTTAACAAGCGAAGTGCACGCAGGCACGGAAAAAAGAATGAATAATGATAAATAATAAAATTTCTTGCCGTGGAGAAGAAAACTGGGTAGATTTCAGAGTCCTTTCTGTGGGTGTTCTCTGGAGCTGGGGTTCGGCATGCGCCCCTCAGGGCCACGGTGTGGGGCCTCCCGGGGATGTTGTTCCAGACTGGAGCAGAATAGTCCCAAGAAAAGTTCTTGCCTCAGCTAGCAGGCTAGCTAAAAAGCAAAGAGTTTTAACTCTCCACCTCTCTCCTGAGAAAAGGAGCCAAGAGCTGGGAAAAAGCAGGGAGGTGCTTTCCTCAGCTCTGTAGCGCAGGAACACAGGGGAGCACAAACCTCTCTGAGAAATTCACCTGGCCTCTCCCCTCTCTCCTGAGGAACAGCTTAATGACACAGGAAGGCACCAGGATTCATGTCTGGCAAAGGGCAGACGATAGGGCATACAGTATCATAGTCACCCCGGGACAATTGCACATTTCATCATAAGCTTGTACTGAAAATAATTTTTAATGTTTTAATTGTTCTTTCTTACCCGTTTGCTTGGGTGGTACTTTGTGGTGCAAACTGGTGCTTGTGTTTTGAGATGCTATCGCAGCTTTCCAGAAATCCGCGTTGTTTCTCATCTCGTTAGTGGTGCAGAGCAATCCAGGAACTGTCAACACTTTTGCCTTATAGGGAGTTTTCCTGGGAAATCTCCTGCACAGCCTGCTGCAGAAATGGAAGGTGTGGCAGCAAACTTTACATGCATATTATGAATAAAAAAAGAATATTGAAA
Organism: Oriolus oriolus; assembly: GCA_013400235.1. Lineage (NCBI taxonomy): Eukaryota > Metazoa > Chordata > Aves > Passeriformes > Corvidae > Oriolus > Oriolus oriolus. The sequence continues at coordinate 1,286,023 of VXBT01003146.1, forward strand.
AATAGTTCAAGTAGCAAATTCAAATGTTTACACAATAGGAGCTGATGATTATGAAGTTCTCCATGTAACTTTAGGTGACGGATGCGTCTTCATACGTAGCTCTTCTTGAGTGGAGCAGTCACGCTTTGTCTCATAGTTTCGGCGTGGGGCTCTCCTGTTTGGTGTTTTCCCTCCGCTCTGAGCAGTGTGACTTGTGTGAGAACCTTTCTTGGCATTAGTTCTCGAAGGAGGAGGATTTCTAGAAGTCCTGATTGCACACAGGATGGTGAAAGGTTGACCTGGAATTAAAAATATCCAAACCACTGTAAGATACAGAAGTATCCACCCAGATGCTTAAGCTCTCAGTTCTAAAACTGGTATTTTTTTAAAGCTGATGTCTGCTGAGGAGCTGTTCTGAGTATTGGAATGTGCAGCTGGCAGCAGTGGAGTCAGAATGGAGCATGATGGTGTTGTGAGCATTCACCCAGCTCATTTTCAGTGTAGTTTTTTTACAGTGGAGATGAAACATCAATCACCTCCCCATCTTTGCTATTCTCTCTCCTGCCCTTTGTCCCAGTGCAAAGCCAAATGTGAAACCTTGGCACCAAGTGAAATTGAGTCTTGTTAACTCTTGATGCAGTGGGGAGTAGCCTTTAACATAAAGCAAGACCCTTTTTCTCCTTTTAGCATCTTTGCTGCCCACACAGTGCAAGGGGTCATTCATAAGCACATGTCTGGCAGTTCCTGTAACTGCTGAGGTGAGAATTTGCCCTTTTAGTGGGAGGTGGGTGGAGGGGGTGGTAATGGGAGTGACTTTCTGAGTTTGCTTTCTGCTAGGCATGTATCACACGTGGACTAGGGAATATGTGTTTGGCTAATACAGAGATGGAGAAGAACATTCAGTAGTGTGACATGGCACTTCTCAAAATCATGCCTTAAATTTCCAGTTTGTACCTCTTTGCTATTTGCTTCCCCCTGCATATGCTTTAGTTTATGAAAAATGATCCTTAGCTTCTAGCTGGGAAATCTCCAGTAATGAGTGAGGAAACTCATATTTACTTCAGCTAATTAACCTCAGGATATTCTGAAGCTGTGTGTTAACTGGACTATGCAGCTTAGTGGCCAGAGTGGCATTGTAAGAAACAGCAGGAAACTGCAATCCAGTAGTAAAACAAGAAGAGTAGCCTGAAAGTTATAATGTTCTTTTTTTCATTTTATTTTCCTGGTTGGAAAAATTGGGAATGTGCCAAGCCACCAGAAAATGTAAAGTTCCTACTTCAGAAACTCAGCTTTCATTAGGCCAGATTTCTGCTTGAGTAGGGAGATTAATCAGATGCTCTCTATCCTCTGTTATCCATTATGTTTTTTGCTTGACTAGTAACTGCTGTCAGTAGGAATATATATAAGTATGTATAAATGTCTCTGTTGTAAAATTGCCATCCAAATGAGGCTTGAGCCTCGGGTGGGGGTACTGTCAGATGTATGGAAATAGTAAGATCCCAGGCTGCAACTGCTTCTGGTATTTAAAGGTTTTATTCAACACTGTGCCAAATGTTGTTTGCATTGAACTTGCTGCAGTTTCTCTTTGACACTGGCTCCTGCCCTTCATATGAGTTCCAAAGCCCCTAAAAACAAGCTGAGAATGTGTAAAAATAGCTTCACCTTTTGCATTATAAAAGTGGATGTTGGTATTGGAAAAGTTTGCACAAGTAATAAATATTTTGTTGCTTGGTAGCTGAAATTTTAAACATTGTGTTTGAGGCTGAAAGAAGTAGTTTGTATTACTCCAGAACAGTTTTTTCATAATGTTTTTTATCTGCCCTCTATTTTGTTTAAACTCAAGAAGAGAAGATGGTAAAGACATGGTTTGTGAGGCTGTCAAAATAACTGGTTTCTCCTTTACTAATTCTTTTTTTGTTGTTCACTCCCCTCCTTTCCTAACTTGATCCAAGTACAAGAATTGCTTTGGTTTCCTGATTATTTTTATTTCAAACTTTTGATTTACTGGGAAAAGTCACGTGGCTGTAGTTGGTGTTGTTCCACTGGTTGGTGTGGGCCAGGAGTGGGGAAGCTGCTGAGCTGTCCCAGTGAGCAAGCATCCTGCCCCAAGGCAGAATCTGAGTTTTAAACCCGTGTGGTTACCCTGGCACAAATGCTTAAAAACTGTTGCCCAAGAGCACTGTTTAGCAGGGTCCAGAGACCTGGTACTGATGGAGAAAGTCTGGATGAAGCTATTTTGATGTCTCTGCTCTGCTCCTCGCACTGATCACCCATTGGGAAGAGCAGACTTGCAGACAAATGTGCAGCATTGTTCCAGGTTTACTGCATTTTTCTGCTGCCTGAGAGAGGTTTGGGTCACTGTCCCTTGCTGTGAGGGGGAGCCAGGCTTCTCAAGTGCCCCATCCAGGTGCTGGTGGACTCTGCCATGATCAGTAGGTCATGCAGCTTATACATACACCTCTTGCCAGTGCTACTGTCCAAGACAAAACTCTTTTGCTCCTGACAGTCCTGCGGTTAGCACGGCTGTAGAGAGAGCTAAAAGTAACATGACTTTTGGATGCTTTGTCTTTCGTGTTCTTGTTCTTTGAGCAAGCAAAACCCATTTAATGAAGACTGAAACACCTCCTGCAAAATCAGGCTCTTCCTTAATCTTATGGCTCCCAAGCTGCAAAGCTGAGCAATGCCATATAGCGCAGCTCGTGTTGATAACGCTGGCAATATTTGGTGGCAGGATTTGAAGTACCTGAATCTTGGGACTGGCCTGTTTGTAATTGCTGTTTTGCAATAGGCAACATAGTGACATCGTCTGCCTTATTTTACAGCTAGCACAGCCCTGCAAAACCTTCTGCAGTGCAGAAGAAAAGATGTGTGGTGCTCTGCCTGGCTTTCACTAGAGATTTAGCCTTAGGTGACCTCACCGAAGTCACTGAAACTGCGCAGAGGAGAGCCTGCTGCTTGTTTGCTTTAACTGTGTAATACGATAGCAAGGGGAAACCAGCAGGCAGCTAAGAAAAAAAAACAACCCACAAGTTCTTGGGTTTTGTGATGGGAGGGAAGAAGCAGGTTGCAAGATAAAGTTGAGTAACGGGAGGGAACATTTGTGTGGGAGCTAAGCTGGAGGCTATTGATTGGCAGCCAGGTCTTAACATCAGCTGCATAAAAGGAAATCGAAGAGTCTGCCCAAATATTACCAGGATGAAAGGCAGGATAAATAGTACTGAGCCGAACACCAGGCTGGCTCGCCCTTCTGGAAGGGCGTCAGGTGTCCCCTTTTGACTTGGCGCAGGGATTGCACGGCACCATGCCATGCTATCCTCTGCACCAGTATGTGCTTGTGGTGGGCTTGACAGCAGTATTTTGAGGTAAAATTGCCTTTCTGTGGGCAAAGCACATAGAGTATCTCTGATGCTTCCACACATTCAAAGCCTGAGATCAGAGATCCATGCCAGGCTTGCTTTTTTCCAAAAGAAAAAAGCATAAAATACATTAAATCCTTTTCCAATTTTACATCTTTGTGCCAGCAGATACCTGAGTTGACATGGATGTGTTGCAGACCTCTGTGTGGTGGGGTGAAAAAATTAAATAGGAAAGGATGAGGCTTCTTCTACCATGGAGCCTGTGAAATAGGTAGTGGGAAGAGACGCAGATTTCACAGCCCTTGGTGCAAGGGAGTCCTGCTAGGAAGGTTTCAGGTAAGTCTTAGGAACACCTTTGTTTAATGTTCTTAAGCTCCCATTCCCTCTTAAGATTCCTAGGATTTTGCTAAATGCCTAATTTCTCTTTCAGCAGTGCAAGGATATGTGGAATTAGGAACAAGGCTTGAAATGTCTGCACTGCCTTTAGTGGATGCTAAAGAAAGTGAACGAGTTACTGAAGACCAGTAACAAAAACTCATACTGCAACCCCCCCATCCCCTCAAAACCAAATAAACAAAAGCTCTGATGTTTTCATCCCTGCTGTCAGTGTTTGGTTTTGGGGCAGCAGCCTTTCGCTGTGCTGTGGTAGCAAATTGCACTCCTGGAAATCTCCAAGATTAGAAACAAGCCTGAGTAGCAGACAGCTGGTGAATGTGTTTTAAAATTGTCCATTTAACCCAAGGCTGCTCCACTGAATGCTTTTTTAACTCTCATATCTTTAGTTAGAGGTGTGATGTCTTTGGCCTTTCTGTAGACAGACAGCCTGTATGAACTGTGTGCTTCCTATTGATGGAGCTGCATTTTTACTCGCCAGCCGTAGTGTGCTGGAAATTTCTGATTCAGAAATAGGTCTTCTATAAATGATTTAATATCAGGCCATTGAAATGCATTTGTGCTTTCCTTCTTAAGGCTATTAAAGATGTAGAGAAAACATTTACCACCAAATTAATGGTTGCATTTTTGTTTTAATCCTGCAGATGGGGTTGATTTATATCTCAAAAAATATGTGCTGCAGAGAGGAATTATAACATTACACAATTTTTCAGTTGTACTTATTTTTTTTTTTTCATGCCAGTAATTTTCATCTAGATGCTGTCTCTTTAATGTGGTGGGTTTTCTTTTTCATTAACTGTAAGGCACTGCATTTCATCCTCTGGTTCGTATTTCTTTGTTGGCTGAAAGACTTGTCTGAGGTCTGTAGTGACTGGGAAACTGGGACCGGGCAGAAGGTGCAGGGGCTCTTAGTGCCATCTCCATCTCGTGGAGGGATGTAAAAGCACAAGGGTGGCAGGTTGCCTGCAGTCTCTGGGGGAGGCAGATCCAGCTGAAGAGAAAGAAATGGTGTAGTCCTACATGCAGATAGGAGAGAAGAAGATTAAATAACAGAGCAGAGATTTTGCACAATACTGGCTGCTCTGATAAAATCTGGTTGACTTTCCCTGGAGGATTATACAGAGATAAGCAGCCTTAGCTCATTAGCACCTCCTCTTTCTCATGCTCTGATGATTGCTTTAGGTTTGATGGCAGGTGGTGATGACAGGATTTGCTCTGATCTGGGGTGCAGTACTGGAAGTGCAGCACATCCTGAAGCCTGAGATGTTGTGTCGTGTGCCATTTCTTGCAGCTGAGATTAGACTCTGGCTCAGTTGATTGATGTATTTATGCTTGGACCTTTCTCCTCGTGGTCTCTTAGTGCTCTCAGTGCATGAGAGCAACCATTAGAATCACTGCACTTAGTTTTTCAACAAATGAACTTTGTACTCGCTCCCAAAAGCACAACTTCTGAAGCAGCCGTGGAAATGAGCTTAACTTCATAACTCTGGGGAGCATCGCGGTTGGGTCCTTGAAAATTGACCTGGCAAGTATGAAAAAAGTCAAGTGATGTTTTTCAGCATGCCTTCAAGTTAGGTCACTAATGATACTACTGCAACATCACAGTCATTGTAAATGTCAGTTCTATGAAAGAAATATACATTAATGCTCTCTAAATGTTGTACGGAGTTACGCTGTGTGCCTTGTGGCCATCCATACACATCTCCACGTGATAAAACTGGTCTGAGCAATTTCCAGTCCTGAAATGCTTTGCACCACTTCCTGCTGGAATTAACACTTGTTCATATATGCTTGCTGATGTGAGCAGTTGTTTGAATGATCCTCTGGTCTTCAGCCAGAAAAAAGCAGAGTTAAAGTCATCGTGTATTTCCTGGGCTGCATTGGGATGTGCTCATCTGTCCCCTGGGCTGATTTGGCAGGGACCTCCCTGTGGGTTGGGGGAAATGGAGGGTTACTCTCCCTTCTCATCAAAGGGAGAATCACCACCACCTTTATGAAAATAAGACTCCACCTTTAAATAGTGTCATGTTTTAACCCCAGCCAGCAGCTGAGCACCACACAGCCCCTTGCTCACTCCCCACCAGCAAGTGAGCAAATCAGAAGGGTAAATGTGAGAACTCATGAGTTGAAAAAAAGATAGTAAAATAAGCAAAGCAAAAGCTGCACGCACAAGCAAAGCAAACCAAGGAATTAATTTACCACTTCCCATGGGCTGGCTGGTATTCAGCCATTTCCAGGTAAGCAGGGTGGTATTTCCATTACAGTCTCTATCCACGGGCCCTTTGGACCAGACCATTTGGGGTAATGTTGCAGTGAACTCTTCTCCTTGGCCCTGCTCCTTTTTGGACTTAGCCACAGACTTCAGTCCCTTAGGATTTTACCTGCTCCAAGTGGAGCCTTATCTGTGTGCCGCAGTCTCTCCAGCATGGTGCTTTGCCACTGCTGACATCAGAATGTTCCCAGGCCCAGCAGAGTAAGGTGATCAGCAGTTCAGCAAGCAGCAGAACCAAGGAGCAGCCACTAACAAGCACCAGGCTTCAGTGTGCAGTGAGGCAGTCAAGCCCCATGGCAAGCCCAGGAGCCCATCAGTGAATAGCTAAGCAACAGTAACAGCTATAAATTCAATCTAGCACATTCAAATCAAACCTGTCATTATCCCAAACCCTTCCAGTCCCACACTGGCCATCAAAAAGGACTGTTGTGGTTTAACCCCAGCTGTCAGCTAAGCACCACACAGCCACTAGTTCACTTCCCCTGCAGCGAATGAGTGAGCAAATCAGAAGGGTAAAAGTGAGAAAACTCACGGGTTGACATAAAGACACTAAAATAGGTAAAGCCACGCACACAAGCAAAGTAAACCAAGAAGTTCCTTGGAAACACCACTTCCCATGGGCAGGCAGGTGTTCAACCATCCCCATGAAAGCGGAGCTCCCTCACATGTAATGGTGACTTAGAAAAACAAATGCTATGATTCTTCCTGTCCCCAATTCTTTCTTCTTGCCCGAGTTTTATGTGCTGAGCATGACACCATATGGTCTGGAATATCCCTTGGGCCAGGTGGGATCAGCTGTCCCAGCTGTGTCCTCTCCCAGCTTCTTGTGCACCCCCAGCCTCCTTGCTGATGGGATGGGCTGAGAGACAGAAAAGGCCTTGACTCTGTGTAAGTGCTGCTTAGCAGTCACTGAAACATCTCTGTGTCATCAACAGTGTTTCTAGCACAATCCCAAACATAGCCCCATACCAGCTGCTATGAAGAAAATTAACTCTGTCCTAGCTGAAACTAGCACAGTGTTAGGCAAACTCATTGGAAGTATGTATGTACAGCATATTTATCTCTTAAATTAACCATGCTAATTGAAGAATGGTGTTTTTCTGCTTTTAATTTCATATATCGAAACCTCCCTATTTACTGGAACATAGAAAATCAAGCTGCAGAATTATTCTATGTTGCCTACTTTTCCTGTGTGTTTTCTCAGTGACTCTCCTTATAATTGTTAATAGCCTCTCCTAAATTTAGGCGTGAATCCTGCACAGATCTGCCTGGCTTTCACTGCAGACATATCTTTGTCCAGTTCTGTGGCGCTACCACGTGATATGTACATCGTAATCACAGCAGGGTTGTGGTCTGTTTAAGCCCGGAGACATAAAAAAGGGTTAGAAATGAAAGTACTGTTTGCCATGGCAAAAAGGTCTTTGGGTTAGGTTCCTTACTTGGAAGACTGGTGGTACATATGAACTCTGCACATCACAGTGGGCGTGTCTTCCTGCAAAAGTCCCCACTTGCACAATCTCAGGTCAGGAAGGAGAAGAAATGTTTTTCTGATGGTGGCATTTAGAATTCATTTTGGACTGTACCATCACATGATGTTCCCATGTCACTTGTTGCTGCTATTTTAATTTAAAATGTAAAACAACATTCCCCTTAAGAACATCTTCATTGTTATATTGACTCTCAGAGTGTTCTGTGCTAGCTCTGTAGTTAATGGCATCTGGGCTGAGAACACTCTCAACTTTATCTCAGGCTGTATTTCCAAGGAAAAAATTTGGCCTTTGGCCCTTGGAAGATAGGCAGCTTGGAATAAAGCTACTACCTTGTACAGGAGTACCTTTGAGTTATGCTCTGTAGGTTTGCTTTGTGCTGCATCCGCAGCTGTGACCGGGTGTGTGCAGCAATGCTGAGCAGAGGATGGAGGAGGCTTTGGGATTTAAGCCCTTGCAGACAAGTGGGTCAAAAGTAGAAGGGAACAAAACTGAAACCAACACTGGCTCTCCTGGGTTCTTTGCTGCACTTAGATGGTTAATCTAATCTCTTAATGCAACACTGTGGTTGTCAAAAGCAGAGAGGAAACGCTAATGGGTATCTGTTGTAGGCACAGTTGTGGTGCTACTGACTCTGTGCTGCATCAGGAAAAAGCATTTCTTCCAGGTGATGCCCTTCAAAGCATGGCTAAAATAAAATGAACAAACAGTTGCTACAGTTCCCACAAAGAGCTGAAAAAGTTGCCTGGAGCTCTGCTTAAAAACCTGTGTAGCATATAAACAGCTCAAGATTTGCAGATCCCTGTAACCTGAAGTAATCTTCTATTTGCATGAGCAAGAACTCCTCTGACTAGCACACTTGGGGAGAGCAAAGGCCCATTTATTTCATGTATCACTCCACTCCAGTGATTTTCTGGCATGCTGTTTGGTGGGGGGGAATAGCTTGTAGAAGTGTGGTTTTCGTTATGTGGGGCAGTGATTTGAGGATGTGGTAGAAAGGAGCCTGGGGGAATGGGGACAGACGAACTGTAAATAGCTTTTTTTTTTCTCCTGTGTGGATTCATTGGAAAAGCCCACGGAAATGGCCCCATCTGCTTTTGTTTTGTTTTCTAACTGAGTACTAGTGGACAAACCCAGCAATATGTTTTCCCACTTTTGGACTGCCTAAAACAAAAGGTTTTAACTAGCATCCTTTTCTATTTATAAAGGATCTTTCATCTGACTTTATCAGGAATGTATCGAGCCTCCAGTACAGAAATCTTGGCAATTAAAACATTTTCTCCCCCAGAAAGTCCTGAGCACTGCCGCGAAAGATGCTCTTAGATGGGAAAGCTAAGAGTTTACATGAGTTGTGACTGTTTTAAAAAGTACTTTTCCTTTTTATACAGTGGGAAGAAATTGGTGAGGTGGATGAAAACTACGCTCCGATACACACATACCAAGTATGCAAGGTAATGGAACAGAATCAGAACAACTGGCTTCTGACCAGCTGGATCTCTAATGAAGGGGCGTCCCGCATCTTCATTGAGCTCAAATTCACCCTGAGGGACTGTAACAGCCTTCCAGGAGGACTTGGGACCTGCAAGGAGACTTTTAACATGTATTACTTTGAATCAGACGATGAAGACGGGAGGAACATCAAAGAAAACCAGTACATCAAGATTGATACCATTGCTGCTGATGAGAGCTTCACGGAGTTAGACCTTGGCGACAGAGTAATGAAGCTCAACACAGAGGTGAGAGACGTTGGGCCCCTAACAAAAAAGGGATTTTACCTCGCTTTCCAGGACGTGGGCGCCTGCATCGCCCTGGTCTCCGTGCGCGTGTACTACAAGAAATGCCCGTCGGTAATCCGCAACCTGGCCCGCTTCCCTGACACCATCACGGGTGCGGACTCCTCGCAGCTCCTGGAGGTGTCAGGTGTCTGCATCAACCACTCAGTGACTGAGGAGGCACCGAAGATGCACTGCAGTGCTGAGGGGGAATGGCTGGTGCCTATCGGGAAGTGCTTGTGCAAGGCAGGGTATGAGGAGAAGAACAACACCTGCCAAGGTAAGGGTTTGCAGGGAGGGTGCTGTGCGAGCTTCCGAGGTGGTGTGCGGTCTGGGGTTCCTTCTGTTTCATGTTTTTTGTGCCTGGCTGAGTTGACAGTGGTGGGTCCGGTTCTCACTTCCACTGAGGTCCTCTGAGTAAGTGTTACAGCAGGAAGACAGAGGCCTTGGGTGGACGTCGTGGCACTTGAGACCTCTGTGCAGGTGCTTCTGGTGCTTACAGGGCCACCAACAAGGAGAATCTGGCATTCTACTGTTACCTTTGGAGCACTGAACTATTGGGTCCATGAGGCAACTGTGGTCTTATCTGTTACTTAGAGATTTATGTTATTTTTCTTCAGTATCAGGGTTTCCTTATGAGTCTTAGAAGCCTGGTTTCTTCTTTTCTGGACTGTACCAGGGAATGTTTGAAGTTAATCTCTCTACAGAAGATGCATTTTGTTTTTGTATTTGAAGGAGTATGTTTTTCTGTCATTATCACTCTATGGGGGACTGGGTATTTGATGTGGTGTGAGTTGATTGATTTTCCTCTCTGGTAAATAATTTAATACAAAGCTGCTCAGCTGTTCAGAGTTAAATTTAAACTCTCACTGATAAAAATGCTTCCATATGTGCTGAAGTCTTCACACAAGTAGCTGGCTGAGCTTCCCAAGTTGCTGCTCAGCGCAGGTCTCCTGAATCATCAGAGGCCTTGTGCAAGAGATCTAGGGTATCTAAAGCTCAAGACCTTAAAAAGAATACTTACAAAGAACAACAATATACTCTGAGTGTAGAATCTCGTTTTATGGTTTGCTGTATTACATGCTTGTTTATAAAATCTGCCCTTCCATTGTAAATACATAACAGGTAGCCCGAAACTAATTTGTTTGTAAAAGAGAAGGGTAAACAAATAAAGATTTCAATAAAGTTTGCTTCTTGCAAAATTAATATATCTTGGTTATCAGCCCCACCTTAATTGGCTTGTCTTTGCAGCCACTTAATAATGGATAGTAACAGATACTGTGGGGAAGGCAGAGGAATTCCTCTTCAACCAAAGTCTGTGTTGCATTTTCTCTTCACCTCACTCCAGACACTCATTATTGGTGTGTGTAGTGTGGTACAAAGAATAGATCAGTGCATATCCACAGCAAACTGTGGCCTTGATCCTTTAGTCCTTGGTCACATGCTTGTGCCCCTGAAGATAGAGTTCAAGTCTCTTCAAGGGCTGACACGGAGAGAAAATGTAATGTTTGAGAGAAATGTTTGTGCTGGAGAAACCTCTGCTAAACAGCATGTGGAGTGTGATTTTTGACCACCATAGTCTCCTTTTTCTACAGATGTAGTCAATACAGCAAAATCTGTCTTGGCTTTGCTTTTCCTGTGCTGATAAAGATATTTCTCCTTTCTAGGGGGGAAGAAGAGACTGACTTGATGTTTGATACTGTAGAGTGAGGGAGCGAAGATCAACATTATCCCAAGCTGAGGAAACACAGACTGCTGCAGATGAGGGATGTGGGTCGATAGATCAGCAAGGTTTTGCTTCATTATGGCAGAAAATATTATGTCACGAAGTGACAGACACTGGTTTGGTGCTAGGTGTAGACACTGAGGTCAGTCCATCTGTAAGAATTTTTGGAGGAAATGAGTCTTCTATTAGTCACCTTTCAAGTCCTGTCCTCTGATGCTGCATGAGGATTTCTCAAAGCACTCTTAGAGGTCTCAAAAACTAAGAAAACAGTATTTTAAAAACCAACTAAAAACCAAAATACCAAACCAAAACAACTGCTGATTTAAACCAGAAACCTGAGACTATCATTGAAGAACCTGTGCTGCCTGTAGAGGGGTTACATCTCTGGCAGTGTTGACACAGCCATCTGGGGTGTGCTTTCAGAAGACCTTAGTGATTAAAGGTTGTGCTTTCCATTTTTGGGTGTGAGTTGGGGTTCTTTTAAATTTGTTTTTCTTAATCAAGAGGCCAGTATCTGGCCTCTCAATTTATGACTGTGTTGGGTAGGCCTGTGATCATAATTAGGAAGTGTAAAGGTGCTTTGTGGTGGTGTATCCCTGCCCTGTTCCTAAGGTATATCCACATAAACTACTCTTTACTTCACCTGTAGCCTGCACCCTCAGTAGGATTTTTATCACTCTGTCGCTCTAGAGGTGTTAAAGCCAGTAATTCTTGTGGGATAGCCCTAAATTCCATCACCAAATCAATGGGACTTGAGTGCCTGTGGCAAATTTTGTTTGAGGACTCCATTTGGATGTCCTGTGTTTAACCCAGGTCATTGTGCCAAGCATTCCCTGCTGGTTGGCTCTGAGATGCTCAGTTGGTAGGAGGCATTCAGCCTTAGGCTGTTCAGGAGGTCTGTATTCAGCATGTTTGGAGTTCATGTCGATATCCCGTGTGAGTAAAATGCTTCCTGGTCTGGTTATTGTTACATTTGCAAAGACAAGATTGTCTTCTAGGACAGTGAAGTTAAACTTTGCATCCCTAAGCAGAGTAAGTAGCACCAAGAAAGGTCCTATGTATTTGTAAATGCCGAACTTTTTTTTCACAGTCTGATTGATGTTAAGGAAATGCACTCCATGCTCCTGGCTGACATAATGATGGTCTTGGCACTCTGCTGTGTAGCTTTCACAAACACCTAAATAACTCCTGACCTTTGGTTTGTAAATCACTTGGGTGCATCTTGCAAGTGGACTCTCAGTTTGCTTTCACTTAGCAAGCAGGTTTTTCATGACCGTGCTTTGGGAAACATTTTCAGCCCAGGAGAGCCTGGCTTTGTTTATTAAAATTTCCACTGCAAAGATGACATTTTCCAATCTCTAGTGTCACGCCTGGACAGAGCAGACTACACTCTTTTTATTAGAGGTGATGTAAATCCCAGTCATCCTCACAAACATATGGGAACTATTGAAATCCCTTCTGCCTACAAATCATTAATTGGCAACGATGTTCTGAATTCATCATCTTGTCAGCAGGGTTCCTGTTTGAAGAAGGCACTGACAGTAACAGCTGAGCAATTTCTCTCACTGGGGACTCTGAGGTTGTAAATATGACATGGTCTAATCTCCTTATATAATGTGCTCACTCCCTCAATTAATACAGGCAGCTAGGTAGTAGTTACTGTAAAAACCCAAACTGCTTGGATTTTTACACCTCCTTCGGCAACATGGCACATTTATCAGCAACTGCTAGGGACAGCTAGAGGTAAATTGTGACTGTGTTGGGACATGTTTATAAAGGACTGGTGTTAAGGTTCATTATTCACAAGAATAAATTGCTGTACTAGTTAATAAGAGAAATGAAAGCAGTTGCTCTGTGAATTTCGATGCTGGTTTCCAGAGTGGTGGTTTGGTACCACTAAAGGACTGATGATTATGGGCTTTGCCTCGGTTCAGCTCGTGCTGCCTGAATGGATCCTTGAGGAAAATTTCCACTTTCAAGTCTGCTTGGCCAGTTTCAAGTCTCCTAATGCTGGTGTGCACCCTAGCAGGCAGTACTCAGCCAAAGCTGAGGGACAGATCCTAAAATGCTGTAAAAATTCGTGTAGTGCCACTGACATTTCTGCCTTTACCCATTTAGGGGTTTGGCCAAAAAAAAATCATTATCTGCCCAGTCTGTGCTTTCCTTCTTCCTGCACTAGCATAGGTGAGTTTTATTGTAACTGCAGTTTGAGTTGCTTACTGTAAATAGCAGAGCTCACCATTGGGGTTTGTGTAGGAATTGAATACCGTGACAAGGGCACCTCTGGCACTTCTCTTTGTATTCATCCTCACCTTCAGCCCAGTATGTTTCCAGTGAGCAGCAAGAAGTACTTATTTTTATGCCTTTAAAGACAGTTGAGCCCATGCTGCTGGAAGAGAGGGGATGTTGATGTGTTAAGCTAATGAGAGCCAAATACATTTGCAGTGGTGAGGTCCTGATAGTGTCCAGTGGGCTGCAGACTAGTAACTGCAGATGTAATTGATTTTGCAGAGCCTAATCTTTTTTCAGGTGACTTTAGAGCTGAAGCACAAATTAATTAAATATTTGAGTAAAGAAAAAATGAAATAAAAGAAAAACTGCACAGAATGAGAGCCGAAGTGAAAAGGTGAGTAATGAGTTCAGGAGGTCATGGCACTCTCCTTTCCAGGAATCGGTACATGCTGCCACTTGAAGAGACATCAAAAGGAGTACAGCTGGCTTTAGCTAGCTAGAAGGTACAGACAAGGTTACAGATGTTAGAGCTGGACAAAATAATGGATGAAAACTCAGTGATATCTTTCTTCACCCTTGCTGTCTTCTGAGGAAGGACATTAAAACTGAGGGCTGGAGGAGAGATGGGTCGGGGTATGGTTTCTGGTTTTAGAAAGGAGCTGCTGCCAGAGAAAATACCTGGATATTTTTTTTTTGTAAAACAACTCTAGAATATTCAAGCCCTTCTGCTGTCTGAAATATTGATGTTTGTTTGATTATTTTTCCCTTAATCAACTTTGCTGAACATACCTCAGTGCATTTACAAAACCATATTTATTTTTGCTGATTGTTCATTACTTGTGTTGTGATTCAGCTGAGCTCTTGCCAAGAGAAATGAGTTTCTTACAGAAAACAAGGGCTGCAGAAAAACCTTGTGTTCACAGGTCTTTTATTTTGGACTTAATTAAAACTAATTGACATACGTAGCTAGCTTGTGTAGTTTAGAAGTTTACCTGCTGAATCAGTTCTTGGATGATTTTGTTGCTGGCTGATTGGCAGTGAAGCAGAGCTGCTCATCTTCCTCCAAAAGCGGTGCAATCAGTGCAGACGTGTGAAGGCACTTTCCCAGAGCAGTGATTGGCATCCTGTTGATCAGCCACTAGAAGGATATTCAGAGGCAATTGTTCATTTGCAGCTGTGCAGGAGCAAGCAGGCAGAGGCAGTGACCCTTGGCTGGTGAGAAGCAGAAGGCATCATCTGTGGAGGGTTGGGAGACAACTGAGGACTTACAAATGTGGTGATGGCAGAGCCATGCTCTATGACTGCTGTGTTTCTGAGTCTGCACAGAAGCTATCCCAGAGGCCTGACTTGTGAATGAAACAGATAGCTGATACCACAATAAAGAAAACCCTGTATATTTGCATATTATGCGTGGTTTCCTCAGGTGACACAGTACAGCACCTCATTGCCTTCCCTATCCCTTTATTTTTAGAAATGGAAACATGCTGCTGCACAGGTAACCTTATTTTGAAACTTGGGGTTTTGCTCCAGAGCAGCCACTGTTTCTGTTTTTCCACAGTAGGGGGGCAAATTTACTTCAGTCCACTCCACAACTTGCTTGCCTGCCTCTCTGCCTCAAGTTGGCTGGACTCTGTCTCTCTCTCTCTCTCTCTCCTCCTTGTTACATATGCTAGAAAGGCAGCATACTGCTAAATCCTGCCTGTCTTATGGGAGACTTCCCAGCTGAGACTCTGGTGGGTAAGGCAAGTGTGCTTTTACCTTTGTAGTGGAGTGGAAAGCAAGCAAAGTCCAGGGATAAAAAAAATAAAAATCTCTTTTTAATTGTTCTACTGGGAGGTGATTACATGGCAAGAAAAACATTGAGGGAAATATTTGGTATATGGAGAATACTGAATTTAGAAATACAGTTGCCCCTCCAGGGAGTTCTTTGCCCATCATTCATACTTCTTGTGCGTTTTTCTGATTAAAACCAAATTGGCTGGGAGTATAGCATGGTAGGTGTTTATATAATTATGAGCTGAAGTACCTAGTTAATTTTAATTAGTCACAAACCAGCCAACGTCAGAATAGCTGAATTTTTAGCCACACAGTGTGTATTATCTTTTCAAATGTAAAGAAAGTCACTTGAATGCAAAATGCAGTTGTCACTGGAGGGAGAATGGGTTTTATTCTGTAGAGGCATGTGTGCATGTACATATTTAGGTGTTTTGTTCTGCAGCTGAAATAATTAACAAGAGCAGGGAAATGCTTTGCACAAATCAAAGTTGTATTGCAACAGGACTGATGAAGTATTATTCCCTTTGTTTTGTGTGTGTATAGTTGCCCTCATTATTACAGGAGGCACAGTGTCCATCTATGTGCAATACATTATGCTTTACTAATGAGCTGTAACTTTCTGCGCTACCTTGTATATCATAACCCCCATGACTGAAGATCTTTTCCTTGTTCTGCAGCGATGCTTTTAGGCTGTTATTTTGACCAGCTTAACCTTCCTGTTCTTTGCAGTGTGGCTGCTGTGCAGTCACCTTTCAGAAGGACAGTTAAGAAGTACTTTATTCCCTTCACAAAGTATAGATTGAGCAGTGCAAATAAAATAAGGTTTGGAAATGGCTTCAGAAGTGTAAACTGTGAAGGTCATGTTTGCTTCTTAGCCATAAGATATTTTGGGACAGATCTTAGGGTATGGTTTTTAGTCTGGTCCCAGATAACTAAATGATATTTACTTGAATGGTGCCTTTGTTTGGTTTTATCATTCTTGAATATACGGTGTCCGTTGGTAGATCGGGAAATTTGCTAAATTATGGGATGGCAGGGGTGTTGCAGGACAAAAGTGGCCGTGGTGTGGTTAGGTTCCTTTGATTGCCACCTTCGACTTTGAATGGCTTGGAAACAGCTCACTTATTAATTGTGGGTTTTAGAAGCAATTAAGGACTCTGGAGAAACACTAGGGATAAAATGCATGGATACTTGTTGGCAGTGCAGTGAATTTAACTGCCTTGATTTAAGATACGGCTGTCCCCACTCTGTCCCACTGCTGGAAGCTGCTGCTGGCTTTGCAGAACTGGATAGTTTGCCCATGACTGATGTGATCAGTGGAGTGCTTGTCTTGATGTCCTGGCCTGGGGGCACTCTCCCTGCATGGTGATCAGTAGCAGAAGGGTGGCTGCAACCACTTGAACTGCCAAGGATCTGCTAGAGCTCGTTTGTCAGAACCCTCATTCCACCTAATTTAGATGGGGTATAAAATGAAGTGGTACTATTGTTTTCCTCATCATTTGGGTTTTTAGTTTTGTATTTCTCATTTAGAAACACTTAGCAGTAGTTAATGATGTGTTGACATTTCGATAATAAGCTTTTCTCTCTGCATGCTTTACATCTTGACCATTTTCACTTGCTCTGGGTTAAAACTGAGGTTGAAATCCAGGCTCCAAAAAAGCAAGCTACAATTGTGCCTTGTATGAACAGATTCAGAGCTTACATTTTATTTGATTTCTTTAGCTGAATAAACTTGTATCTTTTACAAGGTAAGTAGAATGCAGTAAGAGCAAAGAGACTGCGATACATATGTCTGTAGAAAGAGTTGAATCTGTTCTTCATCATAAAAGAGATACCCATTTATTTTACTGGAAGATTGCTCATTTTCTGTTACTGAAGAAGTTAATGTAGTATAGACAGAATTGTATCTATGAACAACACAGAGTTAAGATTGTATTGAGCAAGGTTCTGATGTGCTTCCATTTTTTATTTCCCTCAGGATGGTTAAGAGGTTGTTAATACTGGAGCAAACTCAGAGGGGTAGGTGTTATATAAACCCCAAAATGTATACCCAAAAGAGATTAAAGAAAAACAACAACAAAAAAAACCAAGACAAAAGAGGCAATTCCAGGCTTGTGGAATTGGAACTTATTACTTTCATACACCTGTCTTTATAAATTTATATCCTTAAAAAAAATGAGCTGAATTTGAAGAACTGGGATTTAAGATGACAACTTTCTTCTCATTGTAAATGACAGTCAATCAATTTAATGCCAAGAAAAATTCTACTCCTCTTCTGAAAATTCAGGATTTAAGTGCTGCAGATAAGTGGCAGTATCAGAACAAACCCCCTGGCTGGGAGGCTGAAACAAGACTATCCCTGCCTGCATGCCTCCTTGCGCCACCCACAGTTACATTCCTGGAAGCAGGATGGGTGGGAGAGCATACGCATCAGCAGAGCATCTTCATCTGCATCTTCATGATCCTTGTACAGCCCGCTGTGGTACTGATGGTGGTGGGCTCAGCTTCCCTGACAGGGTTGCGTGACCAGTGTGGCACTGGAGGTAGTGCTGACTTGGGATGTGACCCGTTCTTGCAGCGAGACTTGGAGGGGTATCTTGAGCCAAGTCCTCATGGTAGGCTTTGAGTAGCTTATGAGTAGTTTTGCTACCACCTGAGAAGTGTGTGTTTCAGAGTGAGGAAAGAAATAGTTAATACAGACTATTAAAACCTCTTCCAGGTCATACAAAGGGCTTTTCTCTGTTGGATCTTGAACTACCCACTTTATGAAGTAGGTCAGAGTCACTATTCCCAGTTTTACAAACGACAGCCTTGGGCTGGAGACTGAGTTATTCAGTGCCATTCAGAGATTAGAACCTGAATCAGGATTTTGGGTATCAGTGCTGTACTTGATCTCATGTGCTCTTTTATGCTCTTAGACGAACCTGAAATCCTTTTAAGATCATTCATGTCCAGGTGGATTCATTGGGAACGTAACATTTCTCTAGAGATGGAATTGGAACAGAAATTGTCACTTCAAAAGGCTTGCTTTTGTACCTCAGTTAGATGCTTTCTTTCAAAAAACCAGTTGGCCTGGAGGTGCATTTTCTGAACAGGACTCTCATATCAACTAGAGGCTCTGCCTAGTGTGGCAGCTGTGCCAAGGAATCCATCTCTGCCTGAAGGTCCATTTCACTGCCAAAGCCTCAGCGTTACTGAGTACCAGACCCTCTGCATATATATAAAAGAGCATCCCCTGCCCCAGCAGACTGTCCAGTCCCTCTGCATGTGTGTGACTGGTATTACTGGAATAAAGCGAGCCTGTCTAGGGAGCCAACGCGACCTTTGCTGAGCTCCAGGTGGCAGTTGCCATCCCAGTGACATGAGTGTCCCCTGCGTGCGCTGACGAGTTGCTGTGGCACAGTACTAATTCCACAAATAATGCATCCGAGGTCTTACACCGCGTTGGACAGTCTGTCATCCCAGTGCAGTGGTGACAGAGGTCACAGTGTTGCCTTCAAAAGCTGCCTGGAAAGGAAGCTTTTTAATTACTGCAGCGCATGGGGAATGTGCTAATTTGTAATTTGGTGGAAGCAACCTGCGGGCTGGAGCTTCCCAGCTCCGAATTGCTTCGCAGATAGCCTGCAACCCAGGCAGTGGTAGAGCCAGGGCTGTGGACTTCATTACTGCTGGGGCTCTGCGCGGGTTCAAGAAGCGACAGCAACGTTGGAATCTTGGGACAGGAGCCAGTGTTTTATTAGTATAAATCCAGGGCAATTGGGCATGTTAATTACTGGAAGAAATTCATAGCAGGCAGGAAGAGGTCCAGGATGATGGGGAGATGCCATGGATAATTGCCAAGGTCCACAGATGCCCTGTGACCCTGTGCTGCTGGGATTTCCTGCATTGCAATGGTTGACTTGCAGCAGATTGAGTGTTGTCATTGCAGGCTGCAGTGTCTAGAGCAAAGTGCCTGCAGAAGGAATCTGAGACAAAAATGGCTTAAGGCTCACAGAGTACTGTGGCAAAAACAATCATGGGATCCTCCAGTACCACGTCAGGTGTTGGTCAGGGCATTTGTAGGCACAAGTGTGCTGGTAAGGGGTAAGCAGGCAGGTGATGGGATTTCACTCTTTCTGTCCTACCTGATTTTGGGTATGCTTTTTGCCTGAGCACTTGATGCTCTTTCACTGCCAGAGCAGGTGATCAGCAAGAGACTCTTTCTAGAAGTGCAATGCATGGAAATGCCTACAAACCTCTGAAGAAAAAGGCAGGTGCCTGTGTTGCAAAATAATCTTTTCCTCTCTGCCTACCCGAAGTCCTCGGTCAGGCTCAGATAAAAGCTTTTCTCCCCTCCCAGGGCACAAGACTGGCCCATATTATTTATTTATTTGTGGAGCTTTTTTTTTTTTTTTTTTTAGAAGAGCTTTTACATTATTTTTCTTTGCTCTCACAGTTCAAGCATGATTTAATGTGTCAAAACTAGTTTGCTTAGCTGGCCTTGATTGTCGTGCATACTTCCACTAAAACAGGGCAGTCTTCCTTCCAGGCATTGCTGCTGCCCAGACCAATGAAGTGTCACAGCAGCTAGGGCCTGCTCTTGTGTTGTGACAGCAGCAGCATCCTTCAACAAAGCCGTCAGCAGGGAATTTAGACGGGGTAATGCCTACAGATATGGCTTGGGTCAGGGCAGTGTGGGCCCACACAGGCAGATGTGGAGACAAGCTTATGCTCAAGAGACTTAATCGATCATTCATGTGCAAAGGCATTTTGGTCCAGATTGAGAGTCTGGCTAGTACTACAGAGAGAAAGAAACCATCCTGTTGGTGCCTGCGCTAGTGAGCCTGGCAGAAATAACACTGAGAGACCTTGCTGCAGGGTAGTGCTGCCAGACTGATACATCTGGTTGCAGGTTTCCTGGCAGAAATGAGTTGCAGTGTGATCTTTTGCTTTCTGTAGTCAGTGGGGATTTTATCATTGATTTTGGTGGGAGTGAGATGATAATCCTTTATGATATGTTAACTAAATTATTTCCTGGTCTAGATCTTTATTAAGTGTAGCGCTGACTGCCAGCAGAACACAGCCTAAGGAAAGAAATTTAGTTCATGATAATTGGTGTAACTCAGATCAGACCTATTTTTCAGCAAGTGGTCTGATCCTGATCTCCTCCAAACCTCCTAAATATCAGAGTTTCTGGCATTTTGTGGTTGTCTTTCTCTCATCTCATGCAAGGGGACACAGGCTAAAGTTCATCCACCTGTTTCTGCACTGTTCTCCACTGAAAAGAGTAAGGAAGAGGTTTTGAGTCACTTCTCACTCTAATTAGTTTAAAATGGCATAGCAACCCTTGAGCCTGCCTGCAGGATGTGGTGCAACATAGGAAGCCTTCCCTAAGGTGCTTCTGTGATACTGTGTGCTCAGCTGAGCAAGAGCTCTGCACTTGGCATCCTCATCATTGATGTCTTCAGGCTCTTGTCTCCTGGATGCCTCAGTAACACAGTACTCAGCAGTCAGGTCAGGCGTCTCCTGGTGTGTTTTTGCTGGGGTGTGTGGGATGGCTGCCAGATGGAAGTCTGGTGCTCGGGGACTAGTGAAATGATTGTGTGAGTCTGTTATTGACTGAGCTCTGAGCGTGGCTAATGGCATTGATGAGTTGTGTCATCCTGATGGTGAAGGTAGTGGGTCATGCACTGGCTCTGAAATGTAGCGTGTTAAGTGCACTGGTAGATGGGGGGAAGTGTCCCCTGCCAAATCCTGCCCTTCCACAATAATGTGGGACTCTTTGATTTGGTGGCCTCTTCTTTTCTCCTGTTTTGTTTGTTTGGGGTTTTTTTTTGTTGTGGGTTTAGTTCACTGTTGGTTTTTTTCCCAATAAAAGACATGCTAGATCAGACCTTGGCATGTAAAACAGTGGCCAGTGTTGTCTGGAAACTTGATTCCATGGCTCTGCAAACTGACACAAAAAGCGTTTACCAAGATACCTGTGCATGACTCTTGTGTCTTCAGTCATTCAGGTGTGTGCAAGTCATTTTGCTGTACTTTGTGGGCACTGTGCACACAACTAAAAACATAATGCCTCTGACGTGGCATCTCTGTTTCATACCACGTGTAGCTCTGGGCTAAGAAGAAAATGAATATTTCACAAGAAAAGCAAAACCAGCCCAAACTGGAATTAATGTTTTCAGATGGAGGCGTTTGCTCTTAGGTTGGAGGCATAAAAGCACCAGCTTAAAGTTGTAGCGTTCATTTTCAGCGAGCTTACTGTTAAGTAATTTGCCGCTCTGGCTGGGAAGAAGCAGAGACAGCACAACAGTCACACTGCAGTTCTGTGTGCGGGACTGAGTGTGCATTGTGGGATTTAGTGGGAGGCACATTGTTACTGCCTGTGCGCTGCTGGCAGGTGGGTGAGGGCCCGTGGAAAGCCAAGCTAGAACATTTCTGGTCGTGGAGTCATCTTCAGTGTTTTGCACTGCGTAGGTGCGTGAAAACAGCGTGGGCTGTGAATGCAGTGAAACAAAAATACTCCTCCTGGAAGTTTATTGAGCAAAGGCTTCTGGTTTAACAAACTCAAATTTTACGTGTTTCAAAGACTGATTTCCAGATGCCATTGGGAAGAGTGTCAGGCCACTTTCAGATTAGCCTTATTGTTCCATAATATCTTACTGGAGTACAAGGTTAATTAGTACCATAGGCAATATGCATTATTCATCACAGCAATCAGGCTTTTCTTCTGTTGGTCTGCTGTATGCTGCAAATATTTTTGCTTCCAATAACAAATCCTTGATATATAATTGTCAGATTTAATCCTGTCAAATCATATTTGCGATATATAAATTATCTGGGCACTCTGATACTGATGGAAAACATTTCAGGTGTCAAAAGTACTATAATTTTATAATGTTTAACTCCTGGCTTGCTTGGGCATAGACCTGAAGGACCATGGGAGATACAAGATGATTTTATTAAAGCCCATCTTCAACCTGCCCCAAACTGGGGATAGCACTAGTGACACGAGTAGTGCAGTGGTTTGTAGCAGTAGTGTTCTCAGTGCTAATTGTCAGCAGTATCTCATTGCAGGCGTGAAGCGCTGAAGTCAGGTTGCTGCTGTGGTGCTGTGGCTGCTTGCGATACCCCAGCACAGATCTGAAGCATCTCGATTCCCACCCTGAGGTTTGTGGCTCTTTGTAGCAGGGCTCCTTCAAGCAGAAGGGCTAAATGTGAGGTGGTCTTGGCTACTTTGCAGTGCCAGGGTCCCCACCCTGCCCCAGGGTACCATGTGGGCTGTAGCTGTCAGCACTGGCTGACAGGTTTGCAGAAGGTCTAGCAAGCTGTGGCTTTCACTTGCAAGGTGTGTTTGTGGTGCAGAGGGTTTGGCCTTTCCTTCTCAGTTCAAGAAATCAGCGCTACTTCATCCTCAGCTGGTACTGTGTCCACTAGAGAAGAGTCATGCAGGGGGAGGAGTTACACCGTGAAGTGATTCATCTGATCCTTGCTCATTTTCACTGCTGGGGTCCTCCTGCCTTCTTTGTCCAGCATTCAGGAGTCTGAGTCAATCTCATATCCTGAGATTACTGTGTTGAAGATGCCTGGCATAGCTTCCAGAGCAGCACTTGGAAAATATGGTGATCTTTCTCTGCCACTGAAAGAATAGTATTAGTCTGAAAGATCTCTGAGACATGTTTTGCTGCTGCTTTCAAGCTCTGACATTTCATCCTGTCTGCTTTCTGGAAGAGTGTTCCAGCCTTCTGTCAGCTGTACACACATGTATTAAGTTTGTGGGTAGTTATTAGGAGGAAAACTGAGACACAAAACTAGGTGACTTGCTGAAGGTCCCACAAACCAATTCTGAAGGAGTTGGGAGGCTCAGGCTTCCTGCTTCTGCCACCCTTTCTTCGAGATCATTAGCAATTTCTCTCATCTCTCTTGCTGTCCTGAAAAGGATTTAGGCATGAACTTCCTTTCTGACATAAGATGGTGTAGCCTCCTCGCACAGCTGGGCATGCCTTGCAAAGTGATGTTGTGCTGTCAGGGCCCCAGGGGAGTAACTTGAACTGACATGGCTGGAGGATAAATATGGCAGATTTCTACCTTAAATAGCCTGCGGCAACAAATCCACTGCACAGGCAAGGAATGCTTGAGATTCCTTTTTGTTCAAATCTGCAAGTAAATATTTTCCGGCACCCCTGACTCACTTCCTTTCTGCCCCTCTTGTTTTGTACGCGCATTGTTCTCCCCTCCTGACTTTCCCTTTAGGAGGAACCAGCTTAGGTGACTGCTCTGCTGCTTGCCTCCTCCCAGCTGGCATGGAGGGGAATTTCAAGGGCACGATTTTCACAGTGGAATGCAGAACACAATGTTGGGTTTGTGTCAGATAACAGAAAAGGAGCACATGCTTTGAAAGTGAGTACCCTGGTGTGTCCGGGGCTTTCTGGGGCAGCTTGGAAACAGCTTTTTAGCAAGAACAGGCACGTGAATAAATGCCCAAATTACACTTATCTGTCAAACAGCTAGCAAATGTCTGTGGTCTTTGATTTAGATGCTGTTGTGATATAAACAAATGAGCAGTCACAGGCCTGTAAAGAGGTGATGATGAGTATTATTCTTTTCTCCTGATTATTACCCACAGCTTTAAAACAAGCAGCTGAGATGCCTTTCAAGAGACCTCTGCACTTGTGTAAAACTGCATTTGTGGAGCAATTTTGATTGCTTCCAGTTAAAAAGGAATACACGCAATGTTTCCTTAAAAGTTGGTTGTAGGCAACAGGTTAATAAGTAAATTGTACCGAAAATATAATTATGTAAATCACCAGAAGTGGAATGGCTTTATCAGCTTAGTCTTTAAGAGTCACATCAATAACTTATGAGCTTTGATAAATGTGCTGTGTATATATCCTACTTTGTTGCACACTGTTATGACATAAATGCAAAGGAATCTAATTTTTTGAATAATTTCTGAAGACAAACCCAAAAATTCAGAGCAGTGGTGTGTAAGTTTAGTGTTGTGTTGTAAATCATCATGGTTGAAAGTATTAATGAGAGAAAATCTTAGGCAGATGCTGCATCCATAGATCTGTGAAACAGCTCGTGGGGGCAAAGACTAGACTATGTGGCTGATAAATAATAGATGAGTTTCACTCCCTCTCCTCCTCTCCCTTTTCTTAGGTTTACATGACATGAGCGCTGCTTGGAAAAAGTAGAATGGTGTTCAGTCTGTACCAGAATGTAACAAAAGCCATAGTTTTTCCAGAGAAAAGTTATATTTCTGTTTTGGAGCAGTTGGTCTATATGTCTGTGAGCCTGAAGGCAAGAAAGAGCTATTTATTGCCACAACTGTCTGACATCATGAGTAAAGAAAGAACCGTGAAATCAGAGAGTATGCATGGGGAAGGAAAAAGCCCATAATCTTTGCTTCAGCCACGCAGTATAACCAGCCACTTGAGAATCTGTCTCTGTTTCAGATGTCCTTAAACATGCAAACAACACATATACCTGAGGCTGTGCGCAAAGGAGGGGAAGTCTGTCCCACCAAGAAGCTGCAGGTTTGGGACATGGCACACCCAGCCACCTATTGATGTGACATTTGGCAGGTGTCGTGGATACTCTGTTTGTATCTTTTCCTTGCATTTATATCCCATAAATGTTTTACATCTTCTTGTTAAAGAAGGATGTGGTGCCGGTGCTAGGTGGGACTCACCTGTGATTTCCTGAAAATGACCCCATAAACTCAGGTTTATCCTCTTTTTTTTTTTAAATTTGGACTCTGCTTTGATAGTTTATTTTCTAATGACAGCAAGAAATTAAAGTCTCCTAGATGCTTTAAAAATGACCATGTTTGAAAATGTTTTGAATCTTCATTTCTTGTGGAAAAAGTATCCAGTCCTGCTGTAAATAGCTTGCTTATGTTTTGTAAAAGGCAATAAGGAAATGTATGATTTCCTGGGCTGTAAAACAGCAACAACATAAATGTTAGTAGCACTAACACGTGGCTTATGTGGCTTCTTCAAACACAAGGGAGTTTCGCAGGTGATGATGAAGAAAAAAGGATTGAGCAGTCAGTCCCAAGTTATGTGTCTTGTATACTTGCCTGTTCGGGCTGGAATTCCCAGGGCTGTTGTGACCGGATCAGATATCTGTTGTACCTTGGGGATGTCATTATCTTCATTTGGTAATGGGGAGCAAAACGAAGAAAGGAATTGCCAAAATCATGTATCATTGAGTGGAAAATCGAGCTTCCCAGTCTTGTACTGTACTTTCTAAACTGCATGCCTGTGCAGATACATGACTGCTATTCCTTCTCATTAGTGAGTGTAGGCATGTGTCTTCTATATTTTAGCTGATCTTAAGTGACTCGCTTTCCTGGCAATAGCTTCAGTGATGTGATTTGTGGTTTACAGTTGAGGGGTTTTTTTTTCCATAAACGTAGGCCAGGATTTCAACTGTAGCTGAAACAGTTGATTACATTTTGTTTTAGATGTTCTCACAGTCTACAGGATGTTCTCAACTACGTTAGGAAAGCTAGAGGCAGGACATCATCATCAGTGTATGAGTATTTAATTTGTTAGGTCTTAAGCTATCAGGGAAAGAGGAGGTCTTTAACATGTTGTAGAAATTCCACTACAAAGTACATGGTATTACTGAGCTATCTGTATAGACACGGCTGGAGTAAATATTTTGCTCTTTGCTGACTTACTAAAAAGGGTAATTTCCAGCCTTTTCTCTTTTGCTGAAGCACCAGATTCTGAATACATGTTCCAGTGTTTGTGTTAAAATAGCATGCCACTGTGCATGGTGTTTCTACATATTTAATTATCTCTTGGAAAGACAGTGAAAGTGGATCCGTGCCTTACAAAGCAATATGCCTCTGTGACAATAGGACTACATCTCCTCCCCTCAAGTGAAAATGAAAACAAAAGCTCTTACTGACTTAGTGCAAAACTGGCAATCTACTGTTTAGACAAAACCTCTCAGACTTGCAGCTTCTGCAGCCAAAACATACAAGCGCAAAGTCTCCAATAAATGATTATTAATTAGTGTGTAGAAGTGAAGCCTGCTCTGAGCCTTCAGTCCCTTCAGTTAAACTGTTTTATAATGTAATGCTCTCAAGATATTTCGTTGTACACAGAAAGGAAAAAAAAAAAAAAAACAAAAAAAAAAGTGTTCTCAAATTCCCATGTGACGGTGAGTTGCTTTCATTTATCAAGCTTGCTGGTGTGCCTCCAGAAATTTTCTCCAAAATGATGACTAGTTCTTTAATTACACTTAGATAGAGCTGTGTTTGTTGGTGGTGTTTGAAACTACAGATTGAATTTAGTACTGTAAGTGTCATTAATCTGGTGAAATAAAAATGCCGAGTTTTTAATAAGGTCTCAATTTAATGTTTTTAAAAGCTCTGAAGAGATTTAATGCTAAACCAGCCGATATAAATCTGCTTGGCTCCTCTGTAATTGTCTCTCTCAAGCATGTACCTCTCTTCAAGGGAACTTGGCTCACACTAATTTCAAAGCTGTTTACTGCCTGCCTGAATTTGATGGACTCTCACTTTTATTGTTAAAAGTTGTTAACAGCAGAGGTGACCAGGAAACTGATGTGGCAGAGTCTATACATGGTATTAATTGCTCTGTATTTTTTTGTAGGACCACAGAAAAACCCCAGCCTTTCTGTTGTGCTCTAGATGTGTAGAGCCTGTCTGAAAGACCTCATAGGTTTGAGTCTTACTCTCTTTTAAGCCTTACCTGTGAGTTTTTGGCTCCTGTTTTGGCAGACTTGGCGATGTAACAGGCTGAGCCTTGCTTTTTGATCTTGTCAGCGGGGGTGTATGAGTGCCACTACTTGGTATTGCTGGTTACAAGGCATTGGGAGATGAAGCTTTGTAGCTGCATCAGCCTGGCACATAGAGGTATCACACAGTGCTGAATGGAGTAGAAATATGCCACTGTTCTCATTATTACAAATGTTTATTCCTAAATAAGTTCCAGTCTTTTTTTTTTTTTTCCCCTGTGGTGTTTTAGTTTTCCCTCTTTTTAGCCAAAGGTAGTTTTTATAGCAAGTCAGCAAACTGGTAGGTTTCAGATGGGGAAGGAAGAACATTGCTTGATCAGTGCTCTAATTTATATATATGAAACATGCATGGAAATCTTGGTGACTTCTTTATTAAACTGCGTTCATTCAACTTTTGTGGGCCTGTCATCATTTATACTCAGTGCACAGTGGGTCCAGCCTCCTTCTCCCTTCCTTGCATAGCTTCCTTGTATGGGAGAGCTGAGGGGACCTTGCCTGTGAGATCGGGATGGAGCTGCCTGCATATCAGTGAGTGTATTTAGCCATCCTAATAGTAAATATTGTAGTTGAGAGGCAGTGGTATTCACAGGGGAGCTGTATCACCGCAGTCGCTTCAGAGCAACAAAGAGCGGAAACTGTACCAGCCTTGAAGATGAATCAGTGCTGCGGTGATTAAAAAGATATACATTTCCCCTGCTCCACGTAGGAGTCGGCATTGTTTTCCCGAGGGACTGTCGTCAGTCTGTAAATAAAAGATGCTGACCGTTTCCTTGGGGAGCAGCTTAAGGACTGAGAACATCGTTTACCATTAGATACTCCTCATTAGTCAGTGGCTGACACAGGGAAAGGCGGGTGGGGCGCTGAGCTTTGGCATTTTCCCTCTCCCTGGCATTATCACCCCTTCCTATTCAGGGTTTGGTCCCACCACCTAGCAGAGATGAGGGAATACCGGTGGATCCCATGGTGTTTTGGGGGGTGGAGGGGAGAAGTTTTCCTGGGGACTCAGTGCTGTGTGAAGTTAGAGAAGTCCAAATAGATACTGTGTCTCTCAGCAAGGGGCAGGGAGCCCGTGTATTTGCAGGCATGGGGCTGGCAGGGCACGGATGCTCCTCAGTACCACGGTGCAGTTAATGAGCACTGCTGCTTTTCTTCCGTCGATATGTGAGCAGCTTGGCAAGCAGGCCAGCGAAGATGAGGGGCAGCTCATGAGCCCAGTTACTGTCCTGCTCTTTAATTATTACTGTTTTCAAATCCCTTTCAGTATTCACAGCTCAATTTATGTGCTAATTGGCCCTTTTAATAATCAAAAGACAGGGACTGCAAAAGTTGGTGTGTGCGTTCTCTCAGCAGTGCCACTGTGTAGCTGTGATAAATTATCTGTGGCAAATGTTCTCTTGCCTTGTGGTGCTTGGCCTCTGTCAACCAGCACGTTTTCTGCTGGTTCTGGTGACCTCCTCTATAAAAAATCTAGTCTGGGAAGGAAAACAGCTGAGGGGAGAGTGGCTACAAAGTGCTGTGGTGCTGCTGGAGCAGAGCAGTGCTGAGGCACAAGAGAGGTGGATAATGCTTCAGGAAGGCTTTTCTGCTTTGGGGATGGTGATAGAGGAGTGGAGACCGTGCAGCTCCTCCCCCAGATGGTGTGTGAAGAGCTCCATGCCAAGTGCATACTGAAGTGAATTACCCATGGCTCCTCTTAAGGTACAAAAATAGGATTCTTCATTTTCACCACCTCCCTTGGCTTCCTGTGTCCGCCTCCTGCCCCTGTCCCTCTTGAGATCCAAGGTGGAACAAAACCCGGCTTCCTCAGTGCCTCTGGCTTCTCTCTCTGCTGTCGCACACACCACCGCATTTAGCTGGAGCTGCTCAAAATGCAGCTATAATTGTCGAGTACATGTCTGCTCTCATTCCCTCCCACTCACCCTCTGGTACCTTGTGCCAGGCTCTGCTTTTTCCTGCAACCCCCCCCCCCCGCCTCATTCCTAGC
>VXBT01003146.1:1315010-1456674 GCA_013400235.1 Oriolus oriolus
TTTTTTGCAACAGGCAGTTTTGTTCTGTGCGTGCAGGAAGAAAGGAGATGTAACACCCTTCCTGCTGCCAGCAGCATCCCAGCCGGCTCGGATGGGTGGAGTGGCAGGACCCAGAATCTGGGCTCCCTCCCATGGGCAGCTGAGTGAGTGAGACTGGAGAAAAATCCAGTCTTCTAGCTGCTGGGGAGGAGGTGCATAATGATATGAGCCTCAGAGGGTGGTGGGGGAAAGGACAGCTTGAGTTGGATGAGGGATGGATTATATTACAAAGCATGTGAGTTTGTTTTCTGAGAGCTTTTTTGCAGGTACATGTGAGAGTGAGGAGTGTGGGTGTGGTCTGGGCCTTTGAGGATGCCCTGTCCCCTGCTATTTACAGAAAATGTCGCTTGTAATTTTTCCTGGAGTTGAGAAAGTATCCATTTGTACCTCTGGAAAAGTCAGTCTTTTTGGAGGAAGCTATTTTTGTAGGTGCCTGGGCTTTGGGAAATATTACCATGTTGCTTGCAAGATGGTAAGAAGCTTTTCACTTACTGGGTGTTCTCCTTCGAGTGGTAACTGGTCAGTCTCTGAGGCCAACCCTTTTAGAGGGAAATCAAACATATCCTGTGCATTAATTTCTTTTTAATTGGTTCTTTCATGTCATCAGCAAGAGACATTCACCTTGAAAGAAATACACAAACCTTCTTTTCACTCTTCACAGCAATAAAATTGATAAAAGAGCCTTGAAGTAGAAACTATTTTCCTTATTTCTTGGTAAGTTTGTGGAAAGGAAAAGGGAGGCTATCTGATTTGTTAACAGGGCTTGGAAAACTCCCTTGGGAGATGTTGCTATCCATTATGACTCTGAGTCTGTGCAAAAAGAAGAGTCTGCAAAAATAACCAGATGCACCTAGTACATTGAAAACAACAGTCATGATACTGCTTTGAATAATACACTACTGTGGGATCTTGCTGGAGGTGAAATAAGATATAACATGGGAGAATCGAGAGTGAGTGTTGAAAACCAGGAGGTTGCTAGGTGCAATGTGTAATTACTTAAAAAATATCTTTTAGTTTATCTTATTTGCAGGCTTTGATTGATCGGAATTTTCTGGTCTGTTTTTAAAAGCAGTAATTTTCTTTTTTCTTTGTTTTCATGGAAAATAATGAACTGAATACAGGCTGACTTGTTTCAAGAAAGCCTACCTTATCAACTAGGGACATAAAGAATTCATGCTGAAAATGTTATAAGCCTGAGCTGCACATAGCTTGCAGTTTTTGTGTTAACCCATCCTCCAGCTTTATCCTTCTTGTGGTGGAAGGGATGTTGGCAGGAGGGGAAGATGTTCACATCCCTAAAAATATGTGTGGTGCTTAGTAGAACAAACCTGATAAATTATTAACAAGAAGTATTTGTCAGAAGTGGTCAGTAAACACATAGTTCAGTGGGTTTTCCCAGTCTCCCTGGAGGAAGGTGGATGTAGTGACAGGGGCAGGGCTCGTGTATGGGTCAAGCAGCCAGAAGGGAGACATCTTAGTAACATACCATGCTTGGTGAGCGATGCAACTCCAGACATGGGCTTAGACATGTTAAATATAGGTTCATCTTGGAAAAGAGTAAGTTTCAGATTACATACTCCTTCAGTTTATGGAAAAAATGTGGGGAAATCCTTGGGATTTAGCAACTTGTGGGGCTTTTCCTCGCCTAACCTTCTCACGTTGGTGGTTTCAAGAATGCAGTCTATGAAATGGTCTGGTTTTAGGGGGTTGGTATTTGTTTCCAACTGATAGGTCCCAGTTTGCCTCAAGCCAAGAGTGACCAGATGTAATTCCCATATAATGGCTGTATATACACATGGGAGTGTGGGAAAAGAGGGAGAGATGAGGAAACGTGTAGAGTATTGGCTGTGTGTTGTTGGTTCTTGCAGTTATCAGCATCACAGTATTGCGAATATATGCATGAAGAAGTTGTGCAGTTTGCTTGAAAATCATGAATTTTAAACCCTACTTATTTATTGAATTCTTTGATTTGCCTCACAGATTTTGAGGCTTTAGTTTTCATTTTAAAGCTTTGCTTGACAAATGTGAAGCCTGCAAACCTAATTAGAAAAAGAAAGATGCAGATTGTGATTCGGATGGGTCATTTAATGTAAAATACAAAATAGGATGAAGATAAGAGTCCTGTCAAGAGTGGCAATAAAATATAAACAAACCTTTTGCAGCTGATACCAATTGCTCAGTGCTCCAACTGGGGGGGTGTCTCCAGGAATAACTGGGTTAGGTTTTCTGACTTGAATTTGCTACTAGGTGAGGTGAGATTAGTGTAATGAAACCCATTTGGCTGTAACGTCTCAGTGCTTTGCGTCTAATGTCTTTTTCATCAGAGGGGCAAACAACCGTACCCATCTGAAGATCAGTCTTGCTGTCTTTATCAGAGACTATCATGTAAATAGTCTCTGAGAGGACTTGAAATAATGGAGGTGAATTTTGGGAATACACACTGCTTTTATCTAGACTAAATGAATTTTCTGTTGGAAAAAAACAAACGTTAGTCCCCAGCGCTGCCATTCTGTCACTTCACTTTCCCAGCAAATTAAGATATTACCCATGGTGTAGTAAATTATTTAAGATCAATACACTTGGTGAGTTCTTATCTTGTCCAATAGGCTGAAGATGAAAAATTATGCTGCATGTTTCCAAACGAAGTGTTTCATACATGATAAATAGTCATTAAATTGTGCCTCACAGATGACATCATACCTAATAATACATTAGGGGTCTTTGTATCTGTGCAGCTCCCAGGAGTCAATTATTTTTTCAGCTAGTGCTGCATCATGAAAATAGCAGATTTTTTCAGCAAGGCCAGGCAGCTAGCCATGAAGGAGTAACTAAAGCAGATGTGTTAGCGGAAAATGTGGCATTGCAAGGCCAGTGTAGGCAAAGCGAATACTTAGAAGTTGTAGAAAACCTTGAGGCTGATGCATTTTTTTCTCTTTACCTTACTGAGAGTATCAAATGACAAAAGTGCAGAAGAAAATGCTCAGCTTTAAAAACAAGGGGGAGCAACTGAGATTTTCTAAATGGGGACATGCACCTCTGAGCTGAGCACAGGCCTTAATGCCTGTGTAATGATGTGCCTAGAAGGAAACACTTAGGTTTCTTGGTATCTATTATATTAGTTACTAATGGTGTCTACATGAAACTCCAAACTCAGTCCAGGTTAGAACCTACTCATGAGAAGGTGAAAGCTGCCTCCTAGTTGTAGTACTACTATTTGTGCTGAGTTACACTTCATGTATTTCAGTGCTGGCATTACTCTGCAAGCAGTCAGTATACCTATTTGTATCATATATGGCATGTATCATATATGCCTTAACTGGTTTAGCCTTGTTTTAGAAGTGTTTTCCTGTTTCCTGTGAATAATAGTACGAAACATCCCATTATTTTACTGAGTGATGAGCGTGTGTGAATTATAACAGTCCTGCATGGCCTTTCTTTGGAGCGGATGGAAGTCCTGGCTGCATAACTGGTAGTTTTTCTTTGTAGCTGTAGCTCTTCCCTGAGCTCTGATATATAGATGTTTGAGCACTTTCTCTCCTCCCTTACTGAAAATTTCAGCTTTAAGCCCTTATACTGGAGCAGAGAATTATGTTCTTAAGTTTAAATAGATTCAGAACCTACTTGAAATGCTGAAGAAACTGGTGGTGGCTGGATTTGCTACTGAACTGGCACAGGTGAAATCATGGAATAAATACGAGCAAAGGTTTTGATGCTGTTGCATCCTGATTTGCTCCCAAAACAATCTGTTTGTATGTATCCAAAAGCCTTTTAGGCAGTAGGGTATGGCCAGCAAATGTATGTGTAAAGAACACTTTAAAATGGGAATTTCTTATGATAGAAAAACACTTTTCTTGATTTAAGCAAGAATACCAGTTAAAAGCATTTGTGACTTTAATGACCTTAATCCCCAGATTCAGTTTACTGTATAGAGTGTGTTTCAAATGCCTAAATTCTTCACGTCTTTCACAACAAAGGATGCTGGATGCCTCAGTGATCTTGGAGGCTACCCAAATCGGTCTTAGACTGTTCTGAGACTAGTTGTGACGTGACCTAGAGAGATCCTCTGCAGTAAATTATCTTCCTAAGAGGAACCCAGCAGGTTTTGCTGAAGCATCCTGCTGGGATGAAGGAGAATGAGGAGCATGCAGTGCTCAGTGATGCACAGGAGGACCATAAGGTGATGAGGAATCATGCTTATGGCACGGGCAGCACAGGGCAATGCGGTACTCATGGAGTGGGCATGACTACCTAGCAGATGCTTCTGGCCATTTCTGTGCCATGGTCTTTCCCAGTTGCTCCTCCACTGCTGTGAATTAATTTGGAGCAGCGTTGTGCTGTCATGATTTTGCTCGAAAGAACAAACTGATAATTGTGTTAAATTGATCCTGCAAACAGTGGGGAACGATGGCTTCTGGTTTTCATCTTACCACCTTCACGGTCCCAAGACCTGTGTTTCTGTGAGGACTTCCTGAAGCCCTGAGAGCTGTCACCCAAGCTCAGTGAATTACAGTTTTAACAATTCTGCCTGCTCCTTAATGCTGTTGAAGGGTCTTCACCTCGATGGCTCTGCTGTTGGCTGCTCTGTCAGCAGTCAGCCCCATGTTCTGGCGATGAAGCCGTCCAAGGAGGTGATACGCTCCTGAGGGTTTTTTTGTTTTCTGTGGGCTTGCGGGACAGAGACCCTCCTTGGAAGGGAAGGGCCATCTGAAACCATCCCCAGCCTCTTCCTTCAAGTCGATACTTGATGTTTTTGTGGTGAAAGGACTTGGGAGTTGGTGTGTTGGAAGTGTGTGGTGATTGTGTTGCTGGACATCAGCGATTGCCTTACCCGTTTGTTCTGAACTCACCGTACTGTGTGTGAAGGCAAAAGCTGATCTATTGAATCTTCTTTGCTTTAGCTGTCTGATTCAGCCATCCTTATAAAACACTGTTAGTCTAGTTCCAGCAACATGCTTTTGCTCTCTCTCTCAGGGTTTCTGAGTCTTTCTGTGCAGAAGAAAGGGCAAAAAGAGGAGAAGGGGAGAGTGTGGGAGCTGAACCATGATTGCAAGCCAAATGGAAGTACATTTTGAGGAGGAAATTTTAGGACGAGAGGTTGGACAGTCTCATGTGACTTTAAGAAACCAGTAGAAAGCTACCTTTTAGGTGTTTTTGGTTGGAATTCCAGGACTGTATGAAAAAAGCATGAGAAATAGTGGCTGGTATGGTGGGAGTTAAGGAAGTTTTGTAAAGGAGCTTTTCTTTTTTTTTAATAAACATATATTTTTTTATTTTATAAAACAAAATAAACCCACTACCTAAGAATAAAGCTAGAACATCATTTTACCTGTTAAAACATTTCATTTTGACTACCCATGGCTGGATTTGGTTCACTGCAGTAGTGTTTTTGAGCATATATGAGGACAGCCTTATAGGAGTGTTACGGCTATCATTGAGTTTAGATAGGTCATCTACTTTCTTGCAGTATTGCTGATAGTAATAGAAACAGTGTTTTCATCACGTGTAAACCCCATGATTTTTCTAGGGTGGTGTGGAAATTGTTTTCATTGCTTCAGTGCTAGCAATAAGACTATAAATTGTGTTCAGAAAATATGTACTTGAAATATCCTTTGTTCTACCTCTTTTTTTTCAAGCTTAGTGTGCTCTACTACTCTTTCTTTTCCCAATAACCTGCTTTAGGGAAATTATGTATAAGGCTCAAGAGCACAGATATCACCATATTCTTCTTCTCCCTGTGTGCTTATTTTCTATTGCAATGCCCAAAGCGTGTTAGGATATTACATTATTTTTCATATTGTAATTAGTTTCTTCCTGGATGGATGTGGGTTGGGGTTTTTTTTGCTCTTAGATGTAATAATCCTCTGTCTTTGTTCTGAAAGTGTAGTGCAACAATTTGTAGTGTTTTGAGAAGGAATTGGAGCCTTATATCTGTTCGTATATTTGATCTTCATCCTCTGTGTTTTGAGAGAAATCACAGTTGACCCAAACCTTTGAGAGCTCTTCAGGATCCCAGCTGAAGGGTTCTTCCATGTGACCAGTCCCCTAATGCAAGTAGAATCCCCATAATCAGAAAATTGGAGCTGTTCTCAGGTCCTTATGTTGGCCTCTAAAAGACATAGTTACCAGTTTCTGCAAATCTTGCCTCACTTCCAATTCAGCCCATAAAACCTCAACATTTTTTCCTTTGTTCTTTTCTGGCTAGAAATTGCCTATACCAGGTCGTTCCCTCTCTCTGCGCCCAAAGGAATCTTAAGGGTAATTCAAAATCACAAACCAGGTGTTAGAAACTTCTCAGTGTTTTGTAATGCTGGCAGAGATGAAGAGCTTGTTTCAGGATGTGCGTTAGGCCTTTGGAGATAACGTCACTGTGCTGTAGGGAGTTCTTTGAATACCTGGGCAGAGGTTTATATTGTCTGTACCAAGTCACTTGTGTGTTTCTGAAACACAGACTGGGACTGGGCAGGGGCGTGGGTGCTCTGGCTGTACTCAGATGCTTTGTCTGAAGAGATAAAGCCTGTGCTGGGTACTCAGAGAGCCTCATCTTGTCCATTAAATTCGCTAGAAGTGGAAGTGTTCTCGCTTTTCACCAAAGGGAACCTAAGCCATCTTGTTCCCTGCCAGGCTGGTTAGGGAAGGGGGAATGATTATGGGAATAAGGGGAGAGGAAGGAGGCAGATCATCATGTATTTCTGTGGTTACTTATACAGTGTTTCCATATGCTGAAATGCAGTTAGTTATCAAAGAAAATTTAAGTAGTGCTGTTTTGGACAAAGAAAAAATTCTGATCTTTTCTCACTTTTGTGACGAGCAACTGGAGAAATAGTTGAAGTATTCAGAAGAAACACGGATCACCATCAGGGTAAAATATTAAACAGTAGTTCCTCTGAGACACCTATATCCGTGTTTCAGCTCATGTACAATTGCCCTGGCGGTCAGACTTGGTATTGAAGTGAGTAGAAGTTGAGGGAGCACAAGGGCTTTTTTGACTTGGGTGACTTATGTAGGTGCCCAAATAAGTGTTGAGAATACTAATTTCAAGTGAGTCTTGCAAAAGGCAGCATTGGGGACAAAATTGCATCTCCCTCTGAAAGTTCAGGCTTGTTCTGGAGACTTATGGCTCGAATGTGTTGTTGCAAGTGCATTTTTAGGAAGATGCACAGCCTGATTTCTGAGGACTAAATAGGAAGTGCACGGGATTGATGTAAATCTGGGGAAGGCATTGCACTGTCCTGTGAACATATCCATCTCTGCACAAAGAGTAGAAGCTGGGATATTTATAGCAGTGCTTCTGACCTTGGGCAAGTCTTTTTCTTTTCTTCCTGTTTCCCACCTTCTTGTCAGTTCAGCCAGATTTTACTATCTTTTGGGGTAAAGTATACTAAATGGCACAGAGATTTATCTCGGGCATATCAGCACTGCTGTATTACACGTAATAGTGTGCTTGGCACTTGGCTTTTGCATACCCATCTGTTTGCCCTTACTAATGCTAGCTATCAGCTGAGAGCCCAAGAGCATTTCTGCTTCATCCTGGATGTTTATATCCATGAAAGAATTAGGGATGAGAAGGGAAAGGGGATGGGCAGTTGGAAAATAAGGTTTGCAATTAGTAGGTAAATCTGGAATTTGCTGAAACTCCTGGGAGGTGGTGTGACCTGCACTCATGCACGTGCTCCCCGTGCAGCAGCGCACAAACATGTGCAGCATGGGCAGCCTGGGTGGCTAATATTTACTGAAAATGAACAGCCTGTGAAATCGCTCTGGAAACACTGCGCTGTGGAAAAACTGTGGAGAGACCTGAGGGCGGCTGCTGGGATGAAACATCACAGATGCTCCTTTGGAAATGGGTGATTTGCTGCTGAAGAGCAGCCTGGCTTGTTTGTGGAGCATGCCCTCAGTGCTGCCCAAGCAGGACAATCCACTGTGCTGGCTGCTCGTGTTGTAGCAGGATGGTGTTGACAAGTTAATGCTTCCCCTTGGAGTTTTTACAGCAGGACCTCCAGGTGCTGCCCAGTGCCAAACTGGAGAATTGATAGTTCTGCTTACTGTGTTGTGGAAAGCCACAACGACCTGAATTTAAGTGCTTCTTACCTGTCCTTAATGCCGAATTTTACAATATTTATAGATCAAAGCTTGGGGAAAAGGAAGGATTCAAACTTCCTCAGGTTTTAGTGCAGTCCAGAAATTTTCTTTGGTTCAATAAGTTAAAAAAGGTGTAGCAGAAAAAAAGCAATACTTTGCAACTGGGCATTTTATGACTTGTTAATAAAGCCTCAGCTGAAGTGGAAGTCAGAGATTTCTTTCCTAATACAAGCAGTTATCCTCTTGAGGTACTTGAGTTTGAGAGTTTATAAGCCACAGCAGGTAGCTGTGCTGACCTGAGCTATGGTCACCAGCCCGGTTGCCAGCCTGTGGTGTAGGCATATTCTGGAGTCTGCTGGCAGATGGGATCAAATCAAAAAATGGATGTCACCATCTACAAAGGGTCTTGGATTTCCGCCCTGGAAGACTACCCACTATTCCCCACACTTTGTGGCACTGTCGTACTCTGGAAGTATCAGACCTTGTTAGGTACCTCTGACTTAAACTGATGGAAGAATAGAAGTGCTGCTTTGGGGGCACAATCGAAGGAACTTGGGTTCTCCAAGTGTATTTCTCTCCTTAATATGTTGGGATTTCTTACATGTTTGAAATTTGTATATTTTAAAATGTATATTTTTCAGTCTTAGGTTTGTCCCGAGAATAGCTCCCTCTCCTGTGCTAAGTAGCAAGTCACTCCAGATTGTAGGACTGTGGGAATTTCTAGAACTGTGGATAGTTGTAGTATCTTTTAAAGATCTGCTTCACCAATCCTGGTGTTTTTCTTCTTTTGGTTATTTTGATGCAGGAGGTTTTTTCTGGAAATGTTTGGCTCTTTTTGGCCATCTTGTAACTGTAACTGGACAGGAAGCATTGAGTTTATTTCCTGCATTTTTGCCTGTCCTTAGAAAAAGTCTGCATTGGTGAGAAAGCACATTGCAGGTAACTAAGACCTTTGCATATTTGCAGTCAGTGAGTGCCATAGAAAGTCTGCAGCTGAGCTACTCGATGAAAGAATAGCTCATTTGAAAAAAAAAAAAAAAGAAGAAGATGAAGCATTTTACCTTTTACAGAACTGTGTTTCTCATTTATTTAGGTCATCTGTTATGGGGAGTGGGGGAACTATTACTCCTGCTATCTTCATGCTGCTTGTGATTTATTTTCAACTTAAGTATCATGCTGGCATCACACAGGACATTTACAGTTTTGAACTGAGATGCCTCTCTCCCTGCCTGGTGGTAATGCCCTATCAATTCCAAATGGCAATTAATGCTGTTTCCCCAAAATGACTTCTGCAGAAACAAAGTGTAATTGGAAAGTAGTTGCCCATTACAGTGATTTATCTTGTCAGTGACTGATTTGTTATTTAACTCTAAAACATTTTATTGATGTCTTTGGAAAGTGACTACGTGACCTAAGTAAAAATGTTAAACTTATTAATCATGGTAAGTTTTCTCTGCTGGGTTTACCATATACATAAATCATGTAGCCTGTAAAATAGGCTGTTTATTATGCTAAGAAAATACAGTGCTGTACTACAGGCAGCACATAGTTTTAGTTTTATTAGCTTTTAAAATAAAAAGTTCAGTAGATAAAAAGGTTAAGTGCAAGTTACTTGGTTCATTTTTTATGGAGTCCCTTTGAAGGTAAAGATACTGGTCCATGGTGAGGAGTATTGTTGTAATTAATTTCCAAAACCGGAAGTTCTTATTAAGTTGCAACTGAGAGGAGGATCACCTCTTTGCCCTGGAAGCCCCAGGGGTGGTGGACTGCAACAATTCAGACACTACTGAGCCTTACAGATTCCAAAATTTTTACAAACGTTACAAGTAAGCAAAGGAGAAGGAGTACAGCTCTGCTTGTGATGAATCCCTTGAGATGCCAGAAAGGACACAGCAGATCCCAGGAAGAAGAGCAGCTGTGTTGTGGAGGAGGACCTGAAGGACAGGGTCCTTCCTTGTGTCTCTGCTCTCCACAATCGTGTTAAGCTATGAGCAAAGAGGAGCCAAATCAACTTTAAATCAATTTTCTCCTCAACTGTAGCATTTTCAATATCTAATAGGGAAAGATGAGCTCAAAACAATTCATTTTGTACATTGCAGTGCTTTGTGCAAACCTCTCCTTTGCAATTCATGCTCCTCGTGATAGAAATACTGAATTTTTTTTCCCAGAAATTCTCTCACAAAAAAATAGACCAAAGTTCTTGATGCTGATTAAAAGCAAACCCCATCGTGACAAAATCACTGCATCTTTCCATGCTGTAAGAGTTGCTCCCAACACTTCCCTTGCTGCACTGCAATAGGAATGAACATCACACCGTACCAGAGTAAGATTTCTTTGATTTCCATGTCTGATATGTATATCTGAGAACAGGCAGAAACTTGGGCTTTATCAAATTTGTATTTATTACCTGTTTATATTTTCCATTGCTGGAGGATCTGAACAGTTTATTGACAACACTGTCCACATCCTCTTTCTCCTGCAAGTCCCCTGTGTCACTGCAAGTGATAAAAAGATGCTCTGATTTAGGTCTTGAAGACACATGTGTGTGTTAATATCCTGTTGAATAAAAATGCAGCTCTATAGAACTCCTTCTAATTTCCTTCTATGTGCAATGCCCAAGATATTCATTATATGATCTCATTTCATTTTATTACCTTACTCGTTTTAATTTTTATTTTATTCGTAACAAAAACATAGGATAAGCAGAAAAGATGAAGATCAAGTACAAGGCTGCCAACAGATAAAGAACTTTGTAACATGAAATAGGAAATTTCATGCTATTAATATTCAATCACATGGTAAGCAGGTAGGGTGAGTTGGTGAGGGGGAGACAAATCAAAAAGATGTGGGATGAGCACCAGGCTTGGAAAGGATTCTTCTTCCTGAGGAAAGAGTCTGAATCATGTGATTGTCCTTTAAGGAGCAAAATAGCTGGGAATGATGAAATTTACTGACATTTATCTTCACTATGGAAATCCTTTATCCTGTTTGTTAACTGGGATAACGGATCAATAAACCTTTTACATTTTAAGAAACAAGTGCTTGAGGAATTTGGTCTCCTGGCTTCCTGCTGCAGGTCTGGGAGAGTGGGGTTATGGCTGGACAAGCTTCACAAACTGCCCTGTCTCATTCCTCACCCTTAAATAATATTCTGTAAGGGATGTCCTCTGTGCAAGGTGTGCATATGAAACTGCCAGCTTATATTTTGTCCAAACGGGTGCCAGTCTGTCATACAGGTGGGGAAGCCAAGCTGCATCCCAGATTGAACATCAACATTGGGATGGGCTTGGAGCATGGCATGGCTGGTTTTTGTCTGAGGGAAAGCTGTGAACATTTCTAATGAGAAAGTAAATTATTAAGGTTTTGCATTACATAGAGCATTTATGAGCTGGACAGCGATGATGTAAACCTGCATCTCTCTGAGTTGTGATGTGATCCTTGAGCACAAAATTCATGGAGATTTGGTAGTGACAAGAAAGACTGAACCATATTATTACTCAAGTATCTGCATTTAGTGACACTTGTGGAGACTTTTGACAGGAGGCCCCTTAAGCCTTAATCCCCAAGTCTGCATTTTATGCAGTAGCCACTAAAACAAAGGGATTTCAGGTTTTTTTAAGTAGCATTGGCTTATATACTGAATTCAGAACTGTTGCTCAAGATGTTGGAGGGGGTTACTGATGGCTGTTGTGGTTTCAGGCATTTAATATTGGCAGGTCACGGCTGAGGAATTCTCTTCTTGTTGTCTGTCTGTAATGTGTGTGTGAGGTTTCGCCTCACCGGGGTCTCTCCAGAACTGATGCTCCCTGCTCCTCAGGGCTCCTTATGGTCACCTTGTCTGCAGTGGGTGGTCCTGGCCTGACTGGCTGGATTTGAAGGAACTCTTGCCTGTGTGCCTGCTTTGGTAAGACCACTGAAGTCAAAGCCAAGCAGCAGTTGCAAGGCAGGGTGGCAGTGAAAGACTGAAGGACGTTGAGATGGGTGCTTTTCACAGACTATTTGACATGCTGTAATCCACTTTTGTACTTTAGTAGTTCATTTCATTAGCTTGGCACTCCCTGTCTAAATATAAAAAATGCATGCTGAAAAATCGATTACTGTCACTTGTCAGTGTGCCTCATTTACCCTGCCTCAAGTGCCTGGGGATAATTGGCAACAGTGGAAAAGTTTAGCAGCCTCCAACTGTCAGCAAGGTTGCAAAGGCACAAAACAGGATTTCCTATCATGACACTGGCATGTCAGCTTTGGGGGGGTTTTGAAGGTGGGTTTGGAGGGGTGGTTCCCATTGCAAGCTAATTCTTGCTCAGAAAAGCTTCCCCTCTCTGCTCTCTTGGACAGACCATCCCTTTTTCCCAGCTCTGCAAACCTGTCTTAAACAGCTTTCTGGGAAAGTCAGTTCAAAGAGCTGAAAGTGCTACTTAGGGAAGAAGCCTTCTTGGGGCTTATAGCTCTGAAATAAGTCCATATGTGTAAGTTTTCAAATCAGTCCCTCAGCTTGCACTTGCACTGAAGTTTGAATGGAGTCCCAGGAAGTTTTCCTGAGAGGAGGTAAACCCTGAGCCTGTGCTTCTTGTGCGTACTTGAATTTTACTACAGCCTTTCTAGCTGAAGATGTGGCTTTCAGAATAACTCCTGGCAAAGATTATAGTCTCTCTGGAGTGCCGTGTATTTTAATCCTTCTAATCTATAATATTTTCCGCCTCTGCATATTGATTGATTTCTTTTTTTCTTTGGGGATGTTAGAAATAATAACCAGAATGGAAATCTTAGTACAGGGCATCTCTGCTGAATTGATACGGTTTTTTATTCCTAATTAATCAGCAGTAAGTCTCAGGGTGTCAGTGGGTGGTCCTGCATATCATCAGTTATTGCAGTTCTGTGGACCAACCACTGAAGTCCTGCAGTTTGAAGTATATTACTTGATGGAGCAGCTGAGCTTTTGCCCTGTCATTTTGAATGATATTCCATAATAGTATTTAATGTGATGTTAACTTTCAACAGGAGCATGACTAAACACTAGAAATGAAATTTTTTGACATTTGTCTGTTGTTCATTATGGTTGATGTGCAGTTTGTCATCCTTTTTAAGTAATACTGCATCTAGCACAGATAACATGCTTGGAACATAATGAGCTGTCAAAAGATTATAGCTACAGAAAGGTCAAATAATCACTTAAACATGGTTAAAAAATAATTCTTAGAAATGCTGTAGGGCTGCTTCTTCATTGCATTTAGTTAAAATGTTTAAAGAAAGCCCCTAACTCCCACAGTTCTGTTTTCCTGAGATAAATATAACAGACACAGATAACACAGAGAAAGAAGAAAACCTCCTATGTTTTAGCATTGTTTTAGAGAAATAAAGCTAAGCACCCTGACATGACAGGGAAGCACCCTCTGAACATATTTTTCAAGCATGTTTGTCTCTCACTGCAAATTAATTACTAATTGCCTGTTATGTGATGTGTTGAAATTAGCTCTTTCTTTCTTATCATAGCTTGAGACATCTTTGCCTCCTACTTCTTAAGGAGGTCAGGGCTTCAGCCTCCTCTGGAATCCCAAATGAGATTTGTCAGTCAGGCGTAGCGAAATCTAATCTCATCCAGAGAAAAAGAAAAAAACAGACCAGAAAATGATCTGATTTTCCGATTTCATGGCCAAGGTTACCCCGGAAAGTGGCATTTAAAGCCCGTAACTAAGGTGGCATGCCAAACTAAGCACTAATAACAGAGCAACCATGTGGAAAGATATCGCTTTAACAATTTTACAGTTGCTAAGTGTGAAAATTGTAGTGTGGGCAAGCTCCTGGAATCTGTGGCAATTGGTTCAAAGAGCTGGAATTGATGCTCAGTGAGAAAACACTCTCAGCCCCTGTAACTCTTAAACACTGATGAGGTCGGCTCCTGCTTTTGCTGTTCAAACATAAGGCTGAACAGCTTCATTAAAGAGATTTTTTTTTTCTCTCTGAGAATAAAAAAATAGCAACAACACCGCATAGTGTTGGTTGGTGACTTGATAAGATGGTGTTATCAATGCGATCTTGTGCTTTACAGACCTGAAAGAAAATAGATTAGGTGGCTGAACTTAAAAGATGATGTATTTTTTCTTGTTCTAAGCGCTGTTCTGCTTTTGCTTCCTGGACACACATGCTTCCCCTACTCGTGCACGTGTGCATGCTCCCCTCCCCTGAGCTATGCCTGTGCACAGCTTTACTCTCTGAAAATACCTGGCTGATGCAATACATTAGGCACTATCCGTACATGTCTCTGGGATGGGAACTGTGAGGTGATGTGTATCAGGAAGTGCTGAAGGAGCAGATTGAAAGGAAGCGTATGTTCATGTTTCTGACATTATCTCTGGGCTGATTTGCACTAGAGGTAGTAAGACACCTTGGAGGAATAATCTGTTGAATGAGTTTGTACATCAAAGGCTGACTATTATCTAGCCAGATATTAAATGAGCCAAAGGCATGTCTTCTATAAATCATAAACCAGCCTTCCAACCCCGGCACAGTGAAGCACTCATACTGTGGGCTGGATGTAGCAAGGGCTCCAATCCACCCTGTAAAACCATGATGTCACACCTCCCTCCTCTGGCAGCAGAGGTGGCACTTCCCATGCTGTGCAGCAATGCACAGGGAGCGTCCCAGGCCCCTGTGCATGACAGACCCACCCCAGCAGAGAGGGCCGGGCAGCCCAGGCGCTGCTGCAGCATTACTTCTTTTTTTCTTGACCGCAGGGGCTTCGCAGAGCTCCTGACAACCCTTCAGAGAAAGGAGAGTTGTCTACAGCATGGGGACATGTTCTCGCCTCCTGTGGCTTCAGGGCGCGCCTGAACTCGGGTGAAGGCAGTCTGGGACAGGCTGCAGCCGTGCTGGTGGTTGATGGGCTGTCTCTAAAAGGTTCTGGGCAGAAATTGCCATCAGTGTTAGGCGAGTGCCATGAAGTTCTGGTTACAGTAGTCCTCTCTGTGAGCACGGGAGGCCTGAGGCGATGCCTCCCCCTGGCTGGTGCAGTTCCAGCACCTTTGCAGCTGAGGTCATCTGGGTGGCCTAAATGAGGCTGCCGGGATCAGGCTCTAGGGGGCTGTTAGTTAAGGCTGTGGCTCTTAATCAGCTGGCATTAGTGAGGCTTGGGAAATTACCTCAGTTGCTCTTGAGCTGGGGGTGGGAATGTTGAGCCTTATCTATTCGATAGCATATCTATAACCTGCCATTGAAGGGTTTGTCCTGGCCTGTGTGAAGAACAGCTAGGGACCTCTTCAGGAGCAGTGTACGTTTTGTGAAGACTTTGTCGTTATGTTTTCTCCCCTCTGTATTTCTACCATTGTGAGCCTCAAGGTTCTGTGTGTCTTTTTCTCTTGGCTGGTTTTAACCCTTGCCTTTTAAAAGTGAAGATTCCTGTGTGATAGCACTGGAGAGGCAAAATGTGTTGGGGGTTGGCTGGGCTGCAATAAGCTATTTTTGCACAAATTTCTTGTCTCTCCTCATGTTGCTGTCAGCATGTCATGTTTCCAGAAGCTGAAGTCTAAAGCAGCTTATATTTAACACTCTCCAGAGGGAGACTGGAGCCTGGCATGCTCATGTGGAGTGACGAGCTCTGGTCTTTCAAGGACAACCCATTTGTGCCATGGCCTGCCCGATGTAGGCAATGAGCATTTGGGGGGGTGAAGCCCTCACTTGCTGGGTGGGAGTGAACAAATGATCCAGCACAGGCTTCCGCCTCGGCTGCAGAGCCTGGCAACAAGCCCCCAGAGCTGCCTGGCTTGGCCTAAGGGTTACTAGCAAGTATTGCTCTTCTGGTTTGAGCAAGAAAGCTTAGAAGGCAGAAGACTGAAGAGCAGAGAGGACTTCCACTGTTCTCGTGCTAGTCCTTGTCTGCCAGAAGCACTAAGTCATATAATCCTGCCCATAAACTCATTTCAGCATTTTTACTGCATCACCTGCTCCAAATAAACTGGAGGTGTGGTTTAGACTCATTTGGAAACAAAAAGCTGAAGTTCAGACTTTCTCCATATGGTGACTCCTTGTGAAATGAAGGAAAATCAAGGGAAATGCTGATTCAGCTCTTTCTGTAGATGCCTGTATCACCAGCCTCTC
Organism: Oriolus oriolus; assembly: GCA_013400235.1. NCBI lineage: Eukaryota > Metazoa > Chordata > Aves > Passeriformes > Corvidae > Oriolus > Oriolus oriolus. Next base: position 1,331,223 of record VXBT01003146.1, read on the forward strand.
CATTTTGGAAGAATTATGAACCATAATTGCAAACCATGAATTCATAATTATGAACTGCTGCCAGCATGCCAAAAGGAGAAGATTTTTACAGAGAAATTGTGCATGTGCAGAACTTAGGCCTCTGCTCTTGGGGGTCATGTTACCTGCTTGTAATGGGAAAAATAAAGCAGTCCCAGTGTGTCTTTGCAGCCCATCCCAACCAGCTCCTCCAGGCATGCTGAGGCTTTCTAAAGAGACTGGGAGAGACAGAGAAAAGCGCTCTCTCTCTGGGGAGCAGCCTGAGCAGCTTCTGATATTAGGAGCTGCAGCATCCTGCTGCCAGCAGCCATGATGTGGCAAGGCATTGGACCATGGCTGGGATTTTTGGGGTTCAGTATGGGATGGGGGGTGTGGCTTTTGGGTTCTTTTGTTTCTTTTCTTTTTTTACTTCTTTTTTTCTTTTTAAACCAAACACAAGGCCATTGATAGTATTTGCAGTCAGGCTGTATTGTAGTTGTAATCTGTGACAACTGTGGATGTAGATTTGTCAGATCCTCCATATTTATCTTCTTAAACATAAATATCATTTAGAGTTGGCTCAGCCTAAAGATGCTGCAGAGGCTGTTGTTGTTTCAATGCATTTGACTTCACAAGTAGGTTGTCTGACTGGATACTTAAAATCACATCCACCAGCATGTACTGCAAGCTTTTTCTGGTGCCTGGATTGCACTCTATGTATTTACCAACATAACTCTGGTTTATAAAACATTTTATAAACTTTAACTCTTCGTTCACGTTTTTTACTGCATCACCCATGTTTCTTGCAGCCAGAGATATTTGGACTCCTGCCTGCCTACTTCCTAAATGAATAAATGTGACCTCATACATTTAAAGTGACACATGAGAGATATTTCTGGTTTATCAGTAATAGAGAGCAAGAATTGCTTACATTTCTATCTGACCTGTTTGGGTCAGGGGGGAGGAGAGTTGGGGATAGGTATCACCATACTCAGTGATTCAATCTGTCACATGCCTGAGTCTGAGATGTCACTGCTGGCTGACTGCTGGTATCTCTGTGGGTGGCAAGGCAGCTGTTAAAGGCGGTGTTTTCGTATCTCTATTCACCTTCTAAACCATAAGGGAGGGTGAAATGGGAAGTAAATGACTGGAGCAGAAAACGTCTCCAACCTTGGAAGAAGTCAGGAGTCCATTTGGTTTAGCCCTTACCTGACTGGAGAAGCGGGGGAGGAAATTATGCTATTTCTGGAAGACATTATTTCACTGTCAGTAAGGCTTTGAAAAAAGGAAGGCACCCAGGCTGCCCATGTCCTTCTCCAATGAAGAAGCAGCACAGCCCCTCCTAAGGTCTGGACTTTGGTTTACAGCCAGGCAGGGTGGTTCCTCCAGGTTGTCTCCTCTTCTGAACTGGTGGCTAATCTACTAAATAACGAGCCTCACTTTTTTTTAGAAACTTTCAAATGATGAAGCATTAGCTCCTAAACAACCCAGGGAAGCAGCATCTGGTGTGTCTATTAAGCCATATGCACTCAAATTCAATATAGCAACAGAAAAAGACAGGGTGAACATTAATTAAGAAGTCCACTGATAATAAGAACTGACTCCTGTAGAGATGATCTGTGGTTGAAATACAGTTTGATTTTGAAAAAAGAGAAGGAGATTTAAAAAAAAAATGGCAGAAGCTGAACTTCGAATATCCTTGAAAAAACCCCACCAAAATCGCCCACAAAAAAAAAAAAAAGCCTCACAAAAATATCCCAGCACATTTGGGCTGTGGATGGATGTGTGTTTAGGTATGTGTGTGTCTGTGAAGCTATCTGGTATATATTTAAGATATGACCTCTGAATAATGTTCTGTAACTAGGCAAGGAGAGGAAGATCTAAATATGGATACCTGGTTGATCAAAAGGTATTGTGCAGTGGTGCTCTGCAAGTGTGGTGTGGATTTAGTACTGTGGATAGAAGAGAGGGATTTCAGACCTGAGGTTGAGACCTGGTGAATTCCTGTACTGGGGTCCATTCTGTTCTCTTGGCCATTTCTGCAGGCCCGACTGGCAGGGAACTTCCCTGGACTAAGGAAGAAAAATCGACCAGTCTCAGTTTAGATCACCTTGGCTAACAAAGGGAGTGAACTTCATTAGCAGGCTTGCACAAAAATAAAGAATCATTAATTTGGCCTGGTATCTGCTGCCGTGTGATGTTCAGTTGTAGCAGAGTCAATTGGAAGATGTTGTGGTTTTCGTGAAGAAAAAGGTTCGTTTATGCATTGTAAGCTGTTCTTACGATTTGGCTTTGTTTCAGTCGTTGTCCCGTTCTCTCTTCTGATCTGTTCCCCAGGGGAATTTTGACCAAAAGTCCCAGATGCTATAAATTAGCCTAAAGAGGCAGCCATAAAGAGGCTGTATGGGAAGAATGTTACTAAATGTTTTGAGGGTATATGAAGCACGTGCATCATCAGCAAGGCTTAATGCTGTGGACATAGTAATTACAGCAACTACCAAGTGTTTTCCACGAATGTTTCTGAATGAAATTAGAAACTTTTAAAATTCTTCCCGTAACTTTGACTAAGATAACCTTGTGCAGACCTGGGCTTTGGACAAGAAGTGGAAATTATTTAAACGTGTTAATAATCTAGCAATTCTTAGAGTAAAGATAGTTTAGAAAAAAATAGTTTCCAGTGAAAAGTTTTTAGGAACCATAATAGGTGCATCAGACTACTTTGCTGTAAAGGAATCCAGATGGTGAGTAACTGGAATGTGTCCAAGTTCCCCCAGTGCCCATTGTTCCTCTTGGCAAAATAAACTCATGGGTTCTAGTAACTATTTAATAAAAGTCTAGCAGTTTTACAGATATGTTGGAGACCATTTTATGCCTGCTTTTTCCACACATGGAAAGTCTTTCTGTGCCAAGCAGGTCCTTTTTTCCATGTGTTGCATCATGAAAAATTGTCGGTCTGAGTTTCTTGTCATACCAAAGCCAGGAACAAAAACCAAGAAACAAAACCTTATCCTCTTCCAGCCCAGTGAGATACAGAAAGATGTAACTAACATCTTGAATGGGAAAGGAGTGGTATCTGTTGCATATTTTTTAACATGTGCATAAATACATGTATGTGCACTTGTGTATTTGTGTAGGTATTCTGATTTTCAAAGGGACAAGTCCTGAAGGTGAAATGAACACTGGAAAAAAAAAATACAGCAGGGGGTTTTTGGGTTTTTTCCTCTTCCACTGGACTAGCTGAGTCTGTCTTAATATAAATCTGTGTTGTGAGGCCACAAGTTTGAAAGCGATGTTTTTGCTCTGTGGAAAAGGCATAGTTCACCAGACTACTCCATTCCAAACCAGACTTGGTAGCGTGGCCAGATGATGTGAGCCACCGAGCTACTGACTGCTGATTGTGATTGTTGTCATTATTAATCTTATTTCAGATTTTGTGATTTCCATTGCCACAAGTGTCCCTTGCCATTTCACTCGCAGAAATTAGTGGAATAGGTAGTTTTGGAGGAGTTTTTTCTTTGCTTCCAGTAATAGGCTCGAATACATGGAAATAGTCCTCCTGCATTGTAGAGAAGTACACTCCTAGCATTATTCTGGAGTTGCCAAGCATAAATCTCTGCATGACTTTTCCCTGCGCAGAAGGCTTACTTATTAGTCAGGTGAGTGGATTTGCCTTGAAAACATCTGGCAAATTCAACTGTTGATGGTTTGAAACTCCACAAAGCAAATCCATGCATCTACAGGAGGACTCTACTGCTTCGTTCACCTGGAAGCAAGGTTGAAAGATTAAAAAGGGTCAGAAATGTATTTGACATCTGTGGCACAAACGCACTCAAATCTTCATCTTGGGGGAGGGAGGGCCTCTAGGTAATGGGATTTAGGAAGTTTCTGTCCTCTTTAAGACCTTGTTAGGTGATGTGATTGCCTTGCCACCTAGTAGCAGGCCAGTAATGAGACTTTTGATGGCTGTCACTCAGCAGGGAAGTGAATGAAGTTAGATGATGGTGATAAATTGCTTGCCTTGTTGGCTGCAGAAGGGGTTAGGACAGGGCAATTGTCTGCCTGAAGCAACGCGGAGCAGGTGCACTCACACCTTCGCTCAGTAATGGGAAGTGCGTTATGTTAGACCTAATCTGTGCATGCATGTGAGAGCGAGTGCTGCAAGGCACTGTGGGGTTATTATTGTAATAAAATCCATAAAAAGCGGGGAAAAAAGCTAGCTAGTAAGCAGAAATATCTTAATTTGTCTGACAAGGCCAGTAGAGTTCTAGAGAACAGCACTGCCAGCAAGTTCTGGCCCTACATTCTTTTTCTTCTCTGCTTAATTTTTTTCCCTAGTTTTCTCTGTGGAAGGTTCTTTCAGTTCTCTCCAGCACAAGCCTCACACCTTTTCATCATGCCTTTCATTCTCTCTCAGTGTAGATTTTTTGCTCTCTGCAGTGGCTCCTTGCCCATGAGTACTGTAGCTGACTTGTGTCCTGGTCACATCGAGGGTGGGCATGCTGAGCAGTGTTCCTCAAGATAGGGTGATGCTCCAGGGGAAAGCATCAAGGAGAGGGTGTCAGGGTATCCCCTAAGGATGTAAAGTTCAGATAGTGGAGAAAAGCTTACCAGAGATCGTTCAGAAAAATGATGCAGCTATGTAAAGAAAGTACGTCCAGACCTTTTCAAAGGGAATTATTCTTGGGGCTGGAGTTGGAGGATCAGCCAGACTTTTCCTGACTGAATCTCTCTTACCAGTAGGATTTGGTTTACTTCCCTGCTTTTCATTGCTGGACAAATTAAAGAACAGGTTATTTCCCATGTCCCCAGTTGCTGAGCTACGACAAGTGGGGTCTTTGAGCTACATCCACACCACACTCAGGATAAGCAAGGCAAATGTGCTCCTTGCTTTGGGTGTTGGCTGTAACACAAAGAATGTAAATATTCATTTGTTTTCAATTCCGTTTTGAGCAGAATTAATCCTGAGTCAAACAAAATTATAGTGCAAGCCTTAAACCAGCAAATCATCTTCCAGGCATTCATGCTGACTCCTTAGAAGTAGCCGCTCAGCTGTCTTGCGTTGCTGCATAGCTACACAAGTCTGACTAATTTTGTTTTCCTCATTAAGCCCTTGCTGGTTGTTTTGAATTTTTTGAGTTACATTTCCAAGAGAAGCAAATTAAAGTTAGGTTTCTAAACCTATATCCAGGCACATAAGTGAAAGATGTGGAGTAAAACCTTTATTCCATTGAAGCTCATGGTGAGGCTTTAATCATTCCTGGTTTTCTGAGAGTATTTATTAAGTCCGCAGGAGTGACTAGGCACTTACAGCACAAGACAAAACCCCATACTCATTTCTTGCCCAAGTGTAGGACTTTTCAAAACAGTTAGTGGTACTGGGAGTGATTTGGACGTTGCTCACCAAATTGTTGAAGATTGGGCTTTTATGAGTGTACGCACAGGACTCTTGATGGCTTAGAAAGTTTTTACCTAACATCTTGCTGGAGTAAATTATTATTTGCAAAGGTGCTAAGTATTTGCTAGAGTTGAACCTTTTTTTGGCTTTAGAGGCCAAATGTTGCCATTTTCTGGCTAGGAGGGAGTAGGCTCTGGTAGCAGCCCAATAACGTCCCCTCCCTGAATCAAAAGTGATTCAGAGAAATTTGCTGGACTTGGTTATGGAAAAAAGAAAAGCCTGCCTAAGCAGTATCCTTGATTAAATTTGAATTTGTAGCATGGGATAAAAAATGTCTCTCTTCATAAGGGGTATACTTATGAATCAATTCTCTGTGATGGTGGTTGATACAGAGGCTTTGTACAGAGTGTATGCTTGGGAATTTAGTCTGGGCACAAACACAGCTGCAAAAATTCTGCCCAGCAGCAGAAATTTCCCCATGTCTATCTTTCATGAAGTGGTTGCAGGAACATGTATGTGCCTTCACACCTCAGCAGCAAATGCTTGCATAGAAAGGAGGTGACAAAGACAATTCTTCCCCCCCAGGTTGCTTTTAAGAGATATTAGTTCCTCTTAAAGCTAGGGGCAAATAATGGAGAGGGTGAAAAGAGAAAGGAGAGGCTAGGAGGGAGTCTGAGATCCAAATGTGGTGTTGAGCTGAAGGCACTCTTAGATGAAAAGTGATCACACTGCCACGAAACCCACAGGTAAACAGCCGGTGTCCTAGTAACAGATGTTGTCACTGCACAGCAAAAATAAAAGGATTTTGTATGCATATGCCTGGCTAGGACCCTCACTTGCCTGCAGCCCCTCGACTTCTCAGTTCCTCTGAGTGCCAGTGGGTTGGATCCTGGTTTTGGGGCTCACCCAGGGGCTGTGGGGTGCTGGGACTCAGGCACAGAAGCCTGGTCTGCAGTTAGCACTGTGAATCTCTTGAGATGTACCTTGTGATATTCAGGTGATCCAGTAACACAATCAAGCAGTCAGGATTTAAAAAATACCTTGATTTCTGAATTACAAATTGCAGTGAATTTTTCTTTAAAGGAGGTGTTCTTACGGTGTGAGAAGATGTAGCTGGAGCAGCAACACGAAATCTTCCAGTGCTTGTAGATCAGCACAATTTCCCATGCATATGGATGAAAACAGAGGAACTATTTGTATTTTCCCCAAAAGACTCCACCAATGTCTGACATGTTACCGCAGGTCTTCCAGCAGAATAACAAAGAAAACAATAGTTTTCCTCTGTGGTCTCATCGACTCTCTTTAAGAGTTCTGGCTTGGTATTAGCAAGTAAACAACGTTTGCTTCTGTTAGATTGCCTTATGCTACAGAGATAAAATAAAATTACCAGGAAGGGAAGGTTTTATAAATGAGTTACTGGGGTTTTTTTCCCTTTCTGAAAACAACCCAAACCAAATGCTGCCAACCGAAAGGAACAAGGGGAGAAGTCACTGAAGGAGGAGGTGATTAGATATATATTTATTGCATTTGTAGGAGTACATTATTGCTGATTCAATGAAATAAGAAAATTGTTTAGGCTTGCCTGAATGAGCATTACTTTATCTAATCAACCTTTTCTAAATTGGTCTTAATGTACTTCTATAAATACATTATTTCCAAACCCCAGGTTGTGTGGGCAGTATCAGTTCTGCTCTGGCACTGAAATATGCCCGCCCTTTTGTTCCATGTTGGAAACATACTTTTCCCCACACACACCCCAGAAGGAGAGGTTTGGAAATGGGTTGGAAGGATAATGGACTTTGTGTGGCAGAGAGGGATGGGTTATTTAGTGGTGGGGTGCCAGCTTCTCTGTAGGCAGGCTGCTGAGCACAGACCTGTGCTGCTGTATGTGTAGGGCTGATTTTGGTAACCTTCTGGTGGCTTTCTTATGTCCTTCAGGCCACGAGGACTTGGCATCCTTGTGCCCACAAGGTCTCTGGAGTAAGTTGCTTTTCCTGAAGCATGGGAAACCAAAATGCTTTGGCATTTAAGTCCTGAGAAAACTCTGTGGCTTGGGACTCAGTTGTTGCCAGGCTCAGTTTGGGGCATTTTAGAAGATAACCTTCAAAATGTGACCCAGAAGGCTGATTTCATGAGGAAAAGAAAAGGTGCTCCGCCAAAGTTTAGCATAACCTCAGGCGGAGGAGCTGCGGCGGTATTGATTTGGGTGTGCGAAAGGGAAGAGCTGCAGCCAAACCCTGAAAGGAGCTGTGTGGACTTTGCCCTGAGGAGCTGGAATTGGGGGCTAAGCTCTCATCCTGGTGCTGGTGGGCAGGGAAGTTTCTGGCTAAGCAGATAAAGGAAGGTCTGAGCACAGGCTGTTGGTTTTTGCCTTGCTAGCAGAGCGTGCTCCTACCGGAAATTAAGCTGGGACTGTTCCCTTAAACACATTAAGTGGTTGTAATTGTGTTGTTATTAAGCCGAGGTGATATATCTAAAGGTCTTCATGCATGGATCATGAAAAAGCTAAGTAGCGTTACGGGGCTGGGAAGTAATAAACCATGGATTCATGAAAAGAAAAAAACAACCAAACCAACAACCCTTGTCAGTTTTGCCTTTGATAAGCAGTTAATTTATCTCAGAACTGGCAGAATTCCCTGTAGTTTGTGTAGGGAATTTCTAAGTTGTGCTGTGAATATCAGAGTAATATTTGGTTATCTGAGACAACTGACAAGTGTTGGAGCACGACAGCTTTTGGGAAAGCAAATTCCAAAGACAGGTTGAGTCTGAATATATTAGAGAGTAAAGGCTGCCATAGGTGTGTATTATGGCAGAACAAAAGGCACGACTGCTTTAGTTAATGATAGCAGAGGCTCTTTCTACGTTAGCAGGTGGGATGACGTCTTTGGAATGGATTCATTGGCTGAAGCAGTGTGCTGTGAATCTGTCAAGGCCCCTGTTTTGTGCTGGCTGTAGCTTGGCCCTTTCAAAAAAACCTAGAGCAGGCACTGTGAGCAGCAGTGCACTCCCAGGACGCATCTTCAGGTCGAGTTTTATCCCCCCACGAATCGATGGGTTGTGTTCTAGGTTATAGGTCCATAGGATGCTCAGTGGTTAGAGAGCAGCCCCAGGTGAGACTGTGAGGGGACAAGGTACCCGTGGTACACGAGAACAGCTCATGCTGCTGAGGGACCTGACAAGCAAGACAAAATTAAATCTGTAACTTGGAAACTACAGCCGAGGAGCTCCTGACTATTTGTTTAGGTGTTAAAGTGCCTGTGGGGTTGGGGATCAGAAGGAGGGGTGCTGCAAGGGTGGCAAGGTAAGGCCTCTCAGGGGCAGACTGGTGTGTAGGGCAGTGGTAGCTGTTGCACTGGGGAGCATGGCAGGAGAGCAAGCTTAAGAAATCTGACAACAAACAGACTGTATTTGATCCCTGCAAGGCAATATGAGAAGTTTAATGCATGGCCTTCTGCAAAAGCAAAACCATCATCGTTTGTAACCTTTTAAGCAGCAGTCTCATTGAAGGGAAATAACAGACAGCAATCTGGGTTTTTTATTTATTTGACATACTTTAGAATAAAGATGAGAGCTAGTTTCTACATTTGTTCATCTTTGGAATGACATACATCTCTCTGAGTAAGCCACACATAAGTTTCACAGACTGTGGTGGTCTGTTTTAGTTTTTTTAAGAGCTATCGAGTAAATCCAGAGACGAGCAGATAATATACTCAGCTTGAAAATGATAAGCATGGAGATATGAAAGCCATTCCTTTCTGTGCTGTTGAAATTGAAAGATTAGTGGAAATGTCATGGCTTAGAATTCATGAAGCAATGTTTCCCTAATCAAGTGTCAGAATAAATTGCCAGAGTACAGTATATTTCTCTTACATGAGAAGACTGTCTGAAGGCATGCTGAAACAGGTGCTATAAATATATGTAGAAACCCTTATACATAATATTCTGCATTACAAGGTTCATCTCCTAATTGTGTTGTGCCTGTGATTAGCTGCTGTAAAATAGCTCAGCGTACAACTTCGTAAGTGCTTGCTATAACACGCTCTGCAGGAGGGGCCTGCCCAAGCACGGTGCTGCCCATTTACCTTGGCATGGGGTATGGCCCACGGGTGCCTGGTGGTGCTGTATCCTTTGACTCTGGAGCAGGGAGGACCTAAAGGCTTGCTTTTTGCTTCAGAAGAGGTCTTGGCAGTGCCTGCAAGCGATTTGATGCTTTCAGGTGCAGGTGGTAGGTGGCCATATCCATATTGCTTCTGTCATTCTTGGGAGATGTAGAAAATGCCAGAGTTAGGAAGAATGGGAGATACGATTTGCATATGCATATCCTATACATATAAATGTAAATATATATATATATACACACACATGCCCTGCTGCTCCTGAGCTGGAGGTTTCTGCCCCATCAGGTCTGGACACTAAATAGAGTGGCTTCTCAAAAACCTTAAACAATTATTTAAATTAATGAGCTTGCTTCACTGAAGCAACTGAGGGAGAGATCACTCCAAGTGCTCTGCTGACACGGGAGCACAAGTGGGGCAAACAAACTCTTAGCCCATTAGAGCCGAGCACAGGAAAGGAAACAGGTGCCCCCAGCACTTCCCAGGATGGTGTGACCTTTGTGCTTCCCTGTTCTCTAGAGGAAGCAGACTGGAAAATAGTTCTGCTTTCTTCTGAAGGTGCTGTGTGAGCAGAGAGAGGAGGATGCTGTCTGGTAAGGAGAGGTCTCGAGGTAAGTAGGAGATGAGGGATATAAAGCAGAAGAAGCACAAAACCTGATGGAACAACATAGGACAACTCCCTACTTATTGACCTTGTAATGCAAACCCCATGGGCCCAGTAAGTGTGCCAAAAAATATTGCATGCTATTTTGAGGTTATATTACCTTTTTTTATCCAGCATGGACAAAATTCATGCTCTCTGGTCTGGGCTGAGATTTATAGCAGTGGAGGATATTAGTACTTTTCCGATTACAGCGCTCTGGCGGAAGGAGGCTTCCATGCATCCCTCTTGCTGCTAGAAGGCTGACAGCCTGTGCTTATGCCTGCATGTGCATTATCAAGGGTTATTCATTTCTTTTGGATGCAAAACTAAAATTAGTGTCCCTTGGCTTTTTCCTAACTGAAAATGGCTTTTTAAATATGTAAGAATCAGAAATAATTTTTTTGATACCTGGGTCCTTTCCTGAGTCTATCATTCACATGATCATTTGTCATTAGGCACAGCGGGCAGGAGGTTAATTGTAATTGCATGGTCATCTGGACCATTGTGTGATTTGAAGCAGAGTTTCTCTGCTGTGTCAGGTCCAACAGTATATTATTTGAAAGCATTAGTGCCAGGTTGCTCTTTAAATCTGCCAGGGGGAACTGAGGAAGAAGTGATTTAAGCCTTCGATTTAGTGCTCTCCTCTTGCTGTCCGCTTCAGGCCACTTTACTAGCGATTGCAGAATGTGAGCAGAATTAAAATACAGAATTTTTAAATAAAATCAAATCCAAAGTAGCAACTGAGAAGGCGGAACCCTTCATCATGGTAACTTAATACCATGTATCTTTGTTGACAGCTCTATATGTAAATCACTAATTATTCTAAACTATTCAGTTCCCCTCCAGGAAATCTAGACTTCTACATTAAAGGCTGGCTATAAGGAATAAAAGCCTTGCGCCAATTCCCCACAGGTTTTATTAAGCTGTGGAGAAAACCCAAGGTTTTTTTGCATCGTAAGTAACAGTGATAGAGAGGTCAGCAATTTACCTACATCAGTGGAGATTACTGGGTTTGCAGCCATAATTGTAAGCACTTTACAGCTTCAGTAATACGTATTTTCTACCTCGGTGGAGCAGCAAGGTAAGGAGGACATGACTGGTTCTGCTCAGCTGAGGTCTCCCTTCATCACTTTATGCCAGAGGTGATATACAGGAGTGCTGTGAAGGTGCAAAACTGCTCAGGGATGTCTGTCATGGGTTCTTTTTGACACAAACTTTTCTCAAGCCTTCCCTTTTTTGGGGATAGCAGGTCATTTGCAGACCCGCCTGACGTCTGGGCCCAGGTTTGGTGGCTTTGGAGGTGTCTGGCCCAGCTGTGGGTGTTGTGGTTTGGTGCTGCTCCCAGGCTGAGCTGTGGGTTGATGTGTGTGTGGTGGTATGGGATGTGCCCTCCCGTAGCCATGGGATGGCCAGCTCTCCTGCCCATCGGACAGCACCCAGCTGGTCCCATGTGAGCTGGGGGATATCGCTCATCCTGTGATACCTCATGTGTGTTGGACCATGAAAACTGTGTGTTCAGCGGCATGGCCTTTGAGCGGAGAGGGCAAGAGGAAGATGCCTCTCAGCAGCCTGGCGTAGATGTGTCGGGAGCAGCTCTCAGGCATTCTGGAGGAGGAAAAGGCAAGCCCTTGCCTGGTCATGTGGCATGTAGGCAGCACTGGTGTGGCTGATGCTGTGTAGAGGCCCTGTAGTGACACTGGCACATGTTGAAAGGTAAGGTATGGTTTAAACACCACTATTTAACACTTTTGTTCTGCATTGTAACTAGAGTTGTGTATTCAGTTTTGCTTTTAAAACATGCTTGCAGAGATGCAGGAATCACCCAGACTATCAGAATCCCTTTCTTATCTTTATACACCAGGCAGTTACCGTAAATCTCTAAACTCTGGTTGCTGTCTTGTTTAAACGCTACATTCATTTGCTGTTGTTTCATCTTCATAGCTATTTTGTACTCTATTTCATAGTAAATCATTTGCTTGCTTCTGTCCAAAGTTCTTTGCAGGGAGAAACAAGCTGAAGGCTTCTAAATTCCTACATTATCCCTGGAAGAGACAACTTCATCATCTTCTGCATCTTTCCTCAGGCTGGAAAAAGGCAGCCTTGGAAAGCAAAACTTCCTATTTAGATTTATTCTTGAATCTAATTTCTCTCGAGCAAATGAAAGCATCCTTTTTTTCTCTCTCTCTTTAAAAAAGAATTAAGACTTGCCAAAAATCTTCCTGTGGATAAGTGTACACTGATCCTATGCCTTCTGCAACTCTGGCCTTTTGTCTTCTTTCTCCTCTGCCATCTATTTATGTTGTTCTTGGCCACCTTTCTCGAAGGAGCTATTGATTAGAGGATGCAAACTGTCTCAGATCCTGCATATCAAGCTGCTCTGTTTTTTTTAAGTTGCTCGGTATGTGAAAAGCATCCATTTTTGCACTGCAGTGCAGCTTTACCCAGATACCTGGTCTCTGCATCTCTCTCTTTTTTTTTTTCCCGTTGCCCTCCCATCCTGCTAAATGGACATCTTGTCAAATCCTGTTTGCACAGACTGACAGCTATAGAGGTCTTGGAGAAAAAGCCAGATCCCTGCACATACACTCTAACAAACAGAATCAAAATGTCAAGGCACAAATGAAATATATCACTGTGCTTCCCTGTCAGATTTTGCTAATATCACCTGGCTAAATTGACAGAGGAACACCTGCAGCAAGTTAACCTGTTTTTATTAGCAGTTGTTTCACATATTTATATTTGGTTATGAATATAGGGACTGCTGGGGAGAAAGCTTTCAGTTATTTCCTCACAGGACGAAATACCCCCTGTTCTTCCTGCCAAAAGACAGTCGGGGCAGTGAAGTCACTTTCAAATAGCACAGCAATTAATAAAGAAAGAAAAAATAATTTCACAGTCTGTTGTTAAATTAGCAATTCTTTAGAGTGTCTGGAGTTTCTGACAGAATTAAAATGCACTCTGAAGCCTTGGGCAGCCTTGGTGCATATCATTTACCCAAAAGTTGTAAGAGCCAAATGCAGAGACAAGGAGTGGTTCTTGATTGCAAGGGAAATACTGGAATTATCTGTCTAGTAATCATTTTGCAGCCTTGTTCACAAATAATCAAGAAACATTTGGATTTGGATTACATCCCTCATTCTTTCAAGACAAATGCAGGAGAAACAGTGGCTGGAAAATGATGTGTTAAGTAGCACGGGTGAAAAAAAGGCAGGGAGCAACATACATTTGAGCAGGGAGAAGGAAATATACAATAAAAGTGCAATAAATTTCCTGTGGATTGAAGGGGAGTATTTTTATAGCAGCTTTCTGCAAATTGAATGCATCTACATAAATAATGTAGCGACACATTTAATTGCAACTATTTATTTTTAAATTTGGCTGGATGATGAGAGAATTTCTGCGCGGAATAATGAACCTTGTGTTTTTGCCACTTGCGCAAATTTGAAAAAAATAAATTGTGAATGGTGTTTGGGCTAAGTCTCAGAGCCACAGAAGTCTCTGGCTGCTCTCTAGTGCATCTGAAAGGAAACCAGCATCCAGAAGTGCACCCATATGGAATAGATGCTAGATATTGGGGAGGCCAAGAGATGACAGGGAGGAAAATATTAACAGTCCCTACTTCAGTCAGGAAACTCCCATTTGGTCTTTCAGTGCAAAGTGTACCTCTTCAAATAAAAGAATTAACAGCAGACCTTTTTACATTTCCCTTCTGCTGGTTTTGCTGTTGGTGTTCTCATTTTCAGGCTTTCTTCTCAAAAAGGCTAGTAAACTTTTTTCCCGCCTCAGGTTTTTTTGGTGTTTTTTCTTCCTCGTGACAAGACTGATTTTTCATATTCTCCTGCAGTCTCTACATTTCAGGACTGCTGAGAGGACAGGCAGCATCTTCCTGTACCAAGCTCACCTACTGGGTGTCACAGGATAGATGCCACAGCATGTGACAAAGCTTTGAAAGCAAGGTGTGGAACTGGAGCTGGCAGTGAGGAGTGGCAGGCTGCTGAGGGTGGTTGTGTATGAGACACAAGACATAAGACATGCCTTTTTTCTTGCAAGGCATAGGTATGCCAAACCAAGGGTGCGGTGCTCTTGCTCCCGTGCCAGCTGCTCCCTTTTCTCCCCTCTTGTTGTCTTCCAGTCTTCCCTTGAAGAAATCCAACATGAATGGTTTCTGTAAAGCAGAAGGTTTGGTTTGGGGTTTTTTTTCCCTGCCTTAGAATCTAGGCTGTTCAAGCTGATGCAATGCAAGTGTGCAGAGATGCAGCAAAAATTACAAATAAAGGCAGTGCTGGGTTTCCAGGGCAAATAGGCTCGTAAAGGCAATGCTTATTTCTTTGGATATAGCTGGAGAGCCATGTGAGCTACATGTGAGCAATAGTATTCCTTTTTAATAGTTTGAGAATTAAATGTCCATAAATCAAGCTTTGGCAGCTCACAATCTTAAATAAAAAGCCTTTGAGAATGGCCAGCGTTGCTGCTGCAAAGTGTGCTTCAGGCTAGTACTTTATGGTATGGGGAAATGGATTTGGCAGGAAGGACATCATGGCAAGGCGTCTTGTAGCAAGAGGGAAGGCAGTGTTTGCTTTGCTTTACTTTACTTGTTGCTTCATATGTGAATTTCTGGAACAGCTGCATATGTCAAACAGCCATTTTTGGGGCAAGAACAAAGCCCATGAGAAGAGGCAGGGGACAGGGATGTTAGCAGGACGTCTCCTCCCAATGGATGCTTTTGTCTCAGAAAAGTACTGTTTATAGTCTGATAAAATATCTTCTTGGGATATAACTGCATTTTTTTTTCCCTCTGGGCTTTTGGGTTTTTTCTGACTGGGCTGGAGTCATGGCAGTTCTAGCTAGTTCATGGCAAGGATGACCCGACTCCGGCATCCAAAAGCCACAAGGCTCCCTGCCCAAATAGTACTGAGATTGGCTTCAAAACCAGGAGGTTTCAAGTGTCAAGTTGTATTGTTTTATCTTGGGTTTGAGCATTTTTTATATGCAGCAAGTTTTCCTCCAGAAACAGGAGAGATTGTGCTGAAATAAATTCTCTGAAGGATTGCAAAGCAGAAGAAAAGCTCCCAGTATTGTCAAGCTGACATGGAAAGAGCCAGCAATGGCTCGGGTTGCCCTTTGATTTGTTGAGTTCGTTCCTAAAGAGGAGCTGTTTGGTGGACTTACTTGGCAAGGCAGATGAACTGTAAAGTGCTGCAGTGTTCATCTGACCCAAAGGGGTAGTTTAATGAAGTTAACAAATAATCTCAATAATTTTATGTCTGGTTAATTAAACTGAAATGATGAAGCATTCTGTCTGCATGTGACGGGATAACTGCTTGATGTTTCTGCTCTTGGTTGTGTGTTTAGAGCTTGCACAGCTTTCACTGTTAAATTTCTCAGGGTGTTAATATTTGCCATGTCCTCCTTGCACACACTCCTTGATTTGTGGCCTCCTAACCAAAGCCAGAGCATCTCGTGTCATGTGTATCAAGGCAGAATTTAGCTCAGTGAGACCTCCATCTGTAACTCCAACCAGTGTGCTCCAGTGCAAAAACCCATGAGCTTCTGTGGAAGGAGGCTGAAGGGAGGCGTTCCCCAAGAGATATGTCCGTGTTTCTTTCTGTGTGCCTCTCAGCTCCCTGCCCACAGCAAAATTGCCTAGCATCACCTGTACCTTAAATCTGCAATGACAACAAAATACCCCAACAAAACCCACACACCAAGAAACACCACTTCCTTAGAATCCTTGTTCTGTGCATAAACCCATTTAACACACTTAGTTCTATCAACTCTGGATGAATCCTTCCTATCTTTTTTCGGTCAGGACTGTAAAAGATCCATCTCCGTCGCCCTCTGATGGAATTTGAATAGATGTGTCTGGAGTGACATATGTTCAGCCATAAATTACTGAGGAACAATTTTAAAACAAATTGTCTGCAGCCAATCCTGCCGAATTTACCTCCTGAGACAGATGATCATAAAGCTAGAAGCAAACAAGCCCTTAAACATTTGATGCCAGCTTTGAAAGGATCCTTTTGAGTAGGTGTCAGCATCACTGTAGATTGGTGGGATGCTGCCTATTTTGGACCAAATAGTCAGCAGAGGAAAGGCTGATTTTATACCAGCAAGAAATCTTGTTCACACAAATGGAGTTGAGCAAGGTAGAGCCAATCAGAGGGAAATATTTTAAGAATTTTTAATTGTCTTTACTGTCTGCATATGTACAGTTTATTAGTTCAGGCTAAAACCTTAAAATGTTGGTAGAGTAAACACACATGGCATAAATCATCAAAATAAATCCTCCCAATCGTCATATTTCTTAACCACAATGGCTTGCAATTGTCCAAACCACAGCATAATTAAAGAATATTTCTTTCTTTGCCGGTTGGGCTCCAGTTCCCTATGGCAGACTGAACCAAAAGACCAAAACCCTTTTATTGTAGTATTGTGCTGGCGAAGATGTAGCTTTGAAGAGCCCTGTTTTCCAGGAGATTTTGCCAACTGATCTTTGCATTACTGTCTGTAATCGGTATAAAATGGACATATGGGGGTATTGGCCGCATCATTTTCAAGTTGGATCCTGTCCCCCAGCTGCCATTAGGGACGATGCTTGTTATTGCTATTCAGTCAGTGCCGCTGCCGAACTCGAGGGAGTTCTGTGGCTTGTCCATCAATCCTCCCCTCGCTTAGCACGGCAATGCAGCTTGAATGTCTAAGTCGCCATTCGCATAACAAAGGATAACCCCGGCGCGTGTCTTTGTGTGCAGAAACCCCCAAAACAGACTCCTGTGCCTCTTGGATTATGTGTGGAGCCGGGCATCTCAAGTTATGTTTACGAGCGTGCGGAAACAAATGTGTCTCTGCTGCCTTCTGTGTCTTAAATTGTGTTTTTCTTTTAGGCGCTGCATTGTAAATCGTGGCTGCCTCTGTTTAAGGGGGTAAAATGATTTCAGTTTGTCTTCATTAAAAAACCAAAGACAGTAATTTAGGAGTAACTTAAGTGCATCTTTGTCCCACACCTCGCAGAACAAAGTGAAGATACACGGATTTTTATAGACAGAGAGATTTGTGAAGATACATATTTTATAGATGTAATAGGCAGAAAAACTGTAGCAATGTGGACTTCCTTTTGTTGTTGTAAGCCAGATAGTTGAGGCTCAGTGAGATCAACCTGGATCTGTCCCTTGTAGCCAGAGGGCAAGGAATACTGCAGATGCTGCCTGTGCTGAGAGCTGAAGGAGCCCTTGTAAGAGTGTGCAGCTGCTGGTCACAGAAATTTTGGGTTTGCTAGGAAATGACACTTCACCTTAAGCAGTGCTTTCTTTAGAAACGTACCAGTTTCTCTCCGTGTTTTTTTGGACAGGAAGGTTTGGCAAAAAGAAAGACCCCGCAAAACCAAAGCACAGCCATCTAGCCCTGCAGTTGACACAGCCTGAGGGAGCAAGCCTGCGCAGTGCTGTGTGCATTTGAAAAATCTTCTGTTTCCCCTAAGAGCATTTATTTTCCATAGCTTGTTTTCCTTCTGCGAAATCAAACCCAAATGATAGTGTGGGTTTGCATAAATGCCAGGATAAATCTCTTTCTCTGCTCCTCCATCACGCTGCTGAGAGTTTAGGCTTGATTCAGGTTTTGCCTCATTGACTGCTTTAAAATCTTCTTTAGAGTGAAGTCAGAATGTGCAGAAATATAGCCCATTAAGATACTAATGTAAGCATGAGCGTTTTCAAATGTATTGTGTTCTAGGTATTTTTATGTCTTGAAAATGTACTTTACTTGGGAATTTGATGGATTTTTCAGAGTGATGCCATGTGATGAAGTTTTATACCATTTAGAAGAAAGATATTAATGTCATTAGTGGCAGTTAATTCTTAGTTTTCTAGCAACTACGGCTATGTCATAAATTGGTGTGTGACAATTTAGTGAGCCACGTGATAGAAAAAAGTGGTATTTCAGGGGAAGGAACTGAAAGTACTAATTTATTTGTATTCTAGTTTTTAAGGTTGTTTTTGTATTCAGAGCTAGAGCTGATTTCAATGCAGAGTGGAAATAATTCAGCCTGAGTTAGTGTGGGGCTGGTCAGGACAGCATCAAAAGACAATGTTTTCTTAGAACAAAAGAAAAAAAGCTTAAAAGAATATTTCCCATTTGAGATGCATGAATTGGTTTAGATCCAAGGTAGGGGTCGAGTCTCTTTTTTCAGTATGCAGAGCCTGCAGATGCCTCACTTGTCCAGCAAGCTGCAGGACATCATTTAAAAGGACCTTTAGCAGATCTTGGACTGCAGCATTGGGTGCTGGACTTCCTGAAAGATGCTGGCAAGCCTACCGGATTGAAGCAAACTGGCAGCTTCGAATTACAGTGTTTTATTAGTGGGTATTTATTTAATTCCCTTCAAATCCCCAAGGCATGCTACGGGAAGCAGCATAGCGCTATTGCAGATAGAGAGACCAAGCCTAAAAGAGAGATAATCGGGGCATTTTACACATTTTTCTGTAGCTTTATAGCTTTGGCAGCAATTTCAGTGTCAGCCTGCAGTTCAGGAAAGCTGTTCGAGAGGGCAGGATTAGCTCTTGGGAGCCTGCTTGTAAATTCTGCAGAAGGATGCTCTGTGGTGGGTTGCTGTAGTTCTTGAAATACTTTTTAGAAGAGCTTGGCGTTCATGTGTTTATGCTTGTTGGGAGACATGCAGACAGTCCGTTGTGGTTTTCTGTTTTGTTATTTCTTGTAAGTAAAAGAGCGTGTCAGGAGCACAAGCTGAGGCTTGGAGCCTCTCCGCATTTTAATTGATTCCACGTTGTAAAGACTGTACCTCGCTAAACCCTTTTATAGGTTTTGGACACATCTAAGAGGCAGCAGCCCCCTCTTCTCAGTGCAAACACTTCAAGGCGTGGCAGCTCCAGAGAACAGGGGCTGATTTATTTGCAGCTTGTTTTTGCTCAGATCCTTCAACTCTCAAGGCATATTCCCTGCACCGGAGCAATGTGCTAATGAAAGCAGAGTTGATGAGCTACAGAGCTGAAAACACACACACACACACACACACATCCCTCTATATCCTGCCTGTGGTTCAGCTGAGAGCTGCCTCATTGTGGACTGTGGGTCTGTCCATGGGGCAGAGAGTTTCACACTGTGGTTGCTTTTAAAAGCCATGACAATTTGAGCTGTGTGTCCCTGTCTGAAGAAGTTGGCAGTCTGGAAAGGTAATTGGAACTGAGGATATGAAGAAGAAGCAAAGAGGCTTTCCAGGCTGGGGAGGAAACCTCAGGTTCAGCCGGATAACCTGTGCTCCATCTAGAGTAGGCATCCTTATCCTCATTAATATTTGTTAGATTTAGTCCTTTAGCTTTATTTATGGATTAGTGGCACTGCCTTATGAGTTACACGTGTGGTTTCTGATTACTGTGGAGACTAATTTGGTGCTCTGCAAGGGAGACAATGTAATTCCTGTTTGAGTTGTATTTTCTGGGACATATGAAAGGTCGCTTTACTGATCCTAAGCATTTAAGTACAGTGGGCTTATCCTCCCAGCGTCACAAGAGTGCAAAGAGAGTAATAAGTTGGACCTTTTCTATATCTCCTGGGGTTTCAAGGCTTATAGGGTCATGTTTCCTAGCTTCTCTCTCTACAGGGACAAAACTGGAATTCCCACTAATACTAATTATGGGATGAAGAGACAGAGTATTCTACAAGCAGCTGGCTGACGTTTCACATTATCCCTTGCTCTTGTGGGACACTTTAACTTGCTGGATGTCTGCTAGAAACTCAACACAGTGGAGAGGAGGCTGTCTAGGAGGTTCCTGGAGTGTGTGGAATACTAGCTTCCTGACACACCTGGTGAGTGAGCCTGCCAGGGGCAGTGCCCTGCTAGACGTGCTGTTTATGAAGAGAGTAGGGCTGGGGGAAGATGTGATGGCTGAAGGCCGTCTTGGGCATTGTGACCAAGGAATTATAAAGTTTTCGATTCTTGGTGGAGTCAGGAAAGGGGTCAACAAAACCTGCCTCGGACGTCCGGAGGGCAAACTTTGGCCTGTTCATGACACTAGTTCAGAAACACTCCTTAATTAAAAAAGAGTCCAGGAAGGCTGGACGTACTTTAAGAAGGAAATCTTCTCCATGGCAACTGGTGACAGGATGAGAGGAAATGGTCTCAGATTCAGGTTGGACATCAGGAAGAATTTCTTCACTGAAAGGGTTGTCAAGCATTAGAACAGGCTTCCCAGGGAAGTGGTAGAATCACCATCCCTAGAAGTGTTCAAGAAATGTCTGGATGTGGCACTTGGTGCTGTGATTTAGTTGACATGGTGGTGTTTGGTCACAGGTTGGACTCAATGATCTTGGAGGTCTTTTCCAGCCTTAATGATTCTGTGATTCTGTTACAGTTGGGTGGTTTTACTGAAATGGTCATGTGAATATGGAAAGCCTCGGATGTGGTCCTTGCTTCCAGCATGTGTTGCCTTGGGTCAGTGTCCAGCAAAGGCATGGGGCAGTGGGAGAGGAGACTAGCCCTGCCCATGGGCTGCAGTCTTCAGCCAAAGCTCAGGGAAGGGATGGTTCCAGGGATGCGGCTGCAAATCATTTGATGTTAAGGCTTGCAGAAAATAATCTGCCAAGTAGTCCCAGCTGGTTGGTGTTACTGGCTTGTTCTCCCCTCTCTTTGCTTTGGCTCCTCCCCGGTACTCTCTGTCTCTACTACTGGTATAGCACATTCAGCACGTTCACAGGGCCATTTTTCATAGTAAGAGGACCAGTGGTTCCACCTCTGTCCACCCACACTCCAGGAGCCAGTGTCTTTTCAGCATGGCTCTTGTGGGCTCCCCTCTGCAGGGTACAAAGACAGTTTCTAATCTGATTGCTGCTGGTTTAAGGGATCAGCTCACGCCACTGCCGTCCCGAGATGCTTTTGCTGCCATCCTTCACTGCACCCATGTCTCTCTGGCCCCCTTGAAGTGTGCAGCAAGAGGCTGCACAGATGTTAATGCTCTGTGCATGCCACATTTTGTGGTTGCTATTAAAAATAAAAAGAGTGAAACTGATTTTGCTAATAATGGATGTGCTACTAACAGAAACACATCCCACTTGTACCTAACACTAGCAGGTTGTTTATGGTGTATTTGCTGTCTCTAAAAATAATTTTTTTTCTAGAGACCAATTTAATTTAAAGACTATTTTCACACATCACTGGCTGTTAATCAGTTAAAGAGTTTTAATATTAAGAAGAAAGAAGCAGATCTCATCAGCAGCTTAAAACTTGATTTCATTTTTTTCAGCTGGCTTGCAGCAGATTATGGGGAGTCTTGAGCTCATCTTATTTCTCCTGCTCTCCTATCCCCTTTAAAAGAGAGATAGTACCATTATCTGTACGACTGTACTGTTCTAGTTCTGTGCATCCTTTCAATAGCTGTTGAATTGGAAATAGTGAGATAAAAATATAAGACTTAAATAAGACTTAATTAGGAATTAAACACCAGACACCCATGTAATTTTAAATAAAGTCATGTATACTTCATGAAGAGATTATAAGATTGACTGTCAGAAGAGGAATGGTAAGATAGAGACCAAAACCCAAGATTCATGCAAGATAAGTTGGTTTTGGCCCTGTTCTGCTCTGAAACGAATTTCCTGAATATCTGAGACATTGCCACCAGTGGCAGAAAATGGACAGGGTACCAGCTCCTGCTTTTGGCTGTTGAGCTCAGCCAAGACTGTGCTCCTCCACCTACTGTGATGCTTGCTCTGCAGCACAGAGGCGCAGGGTGCCCCTGGGCCAGCTTTCACCTAGACAGGGTCCGTTCCATCACAGCACCTCTGCCTGTTAAAGGATTGCTGCTTGAACCAGCTCACAGGCTGTCCTCTCCTTTGTGTTGTGTACAAAACGAACATGGGGAAGGATGCAGAAGAAAGTGTAATAGATATGGGTTAGCCTGAGACACCCATGCAGCTGCTGCTGCTGCTCTTGAGCTTGGTAGTGCAAGTGGGGTTTCCATCGGGAACTGCTGGTCATGAGAGCCTGGAGGACTGTGCTGGGGGAGCCCTGCACACCCCTTGTCCTCCCCAGAGCATCTGCTGTAGGAGTGTGGATTCAGCCAACACCATTCACTGTGGCACTTCGTGCATTTATTTCTATTCTCTATGCTCCCCTTTTTTGCATAACCCATCTCCTGTCCCTGAATTCTTCCTCTCTAACTGACACAGGAATATTTCACCTCGGTCCTACAGGATGCTGCTCTGCTGCCTGTTTGTTTTGAGGACTCATGCTGAAATCTTCAGTGTAACATAATGCTCTTGAGTATTCCTCCTAATACTTTTTGAATAGAGATGGAGCTTACCTGACCCATGAGACCCTGCAGTTTATACAATAATTGGTCTGGTCAGTTCTATTTCACATCTCTCATTATAACATGGGTTATTGGCCTTGTGCATCTCTTGGTTCCATATTTATTCATGAAAACCGCACATTCCCTTTGAGCTGAGCTACGTATCCTACCATCATCAATGAGCTGCACCTCGTTGAAAATCTGTCAAGGAAAACTGACTTATTTTGCATTTGCTGCTTTGCACAAAATAGAAGCACAGTAAACTCTTGTGCTGTAATGATTTTCTGTCTGTCTTGATAGAACATAATGAGATAAATTCAAGTCCTTTTTTGAGGGCTAGTGACATTGAATACACACTAGATGTGCGCTGCCATCGTTACATGTTGCACATTTTTGTGCTTTCATTTCCCCATCTCTGTTGTCTGCGTGTGCAAGTGAGTTTGATTTGGCTTTGAAATACAAATTGCGGGCCAGAGAGGAGCCATTTGGTGGTCTGCTCTCCCAGAAGACTCTCCAGAGGTTGTGTAACAGTCCTTGCTGCAGGCAGGGCAGCAATTCGAAGGTGACTGTGAAGTAAATGAAAGAACTTAACTATGTGCTGGCAACTGAGGGATGTGCCATGAAGCATGAGGGCAGCTTGTGGCAAGTCTGCTAAAAGCCATCAAGAATAGGTTCAGCTCTAGATCTGTTCGCTGGTCCTGGCGTGTAGGCACAGAGCAGAGCTGCACCTTGCAGATGGACACCACAGCCTGGGAATGGAACACTAGTTGGATGATGAGCAGTTCTGGAAAATGGATTTTTAAAACCTGTAAATCCCTCCAGTCCAGCTAGTTGTTCTCTGCCTGTCTTGTGGGAAGAAAGGGAAGGTGGGCAATAGTGTGGGAGGGGGCTCGGTTTGGGGAGGTCAGCAGGGAGATGATCACCTCCTTCAGCAGGGCAGAGAGGCTGCAGATCTGTGATGGTGACCTGGCAGCCTGTGCTGGGCTTGAGACCTGCTTAGGTGCTTGCTGTGAGAGGTGTGTAGTCCGGGCAGGACTGTGGAGCTGGAGCCTGGGGGAGGTCTGTTGGATGCTCTTGAACCACACCGCGTTTGATGCATGGGTCAGCTTCATCACCAGACACTTACTGTTCAGCTCTGGGAGTTGGGAATTGGGGTGCAAGTGTCTCACCTTTGGTGAAGAAACTACTGATGTAAAAGGGAAGATGGCAAGAGAGTTCCTCTGGTACTGCAGGAGGCAGAGCCAACTTTAGAAGCAGTTGTCCTAGTTGGTCCATCAGAGGAAAGGGATCACTGGTAAAAATCTATGCTTTACCTATGGTGAAGATGAATTCTGTCATCACTTGCTGAGTTTTAGCACATGCTGTGATTGTCTGGGTCATTCCTGATGGGATAATATTAGTGCTTTCGCTGTGAACTCATTTTCTTCGCAAGCTAATTACAACTGGGAAAGTTTGAGTGCAGATGGAAAGGCTCTGGGATTTCCAGGTAACTTCTCCAAGTCTGATAGCAGATCTGTGCATCATTAATATCATACTGGGCAGAAATATTTTAAAGCAATTCAGAAAGAAGAAAGGTAACAGCACTTTGGAGCTGCTTTAACATGTCTCCGTGTCTCTGCTTTTTGACACAAACAGAAAATCTATGTTTCCTCCTTTTGCTAACAGTGCATTTGTAATTCTGTATATAATGGTATGATACGGAGCCAGCTGGGTGTTTTCCTAAAAAAACCACTTACAAACCTGTGGCTGTCACTGCTTCTGGCTGAGTGTGTGCACACAGGTGAAGTACAGAGAGCTTTGCATAGGTGAAAAAGCACTTGTTTCAGGAGGATGGAAACAAGATATTACTGTATTCATTTCAAACTACTTTAAAAAAAACCCCAAGCTACCCATAGCCATGTATTTGTAAGAAAAAAAGTAGCTCTCAGATCAAGTCTTTGTGCCTCGTCATGCGTATATATTGGAGCTGGAAGGAATATCTTGTATGGTGAGCATGCCTGGTTCAGACTATACCCAGAATAGTCTGTCATATGGGGCACTTTAAAATTCATCACAGGTTTGCAGGTGGAAAGACCCTAGGGAAGTAGCCTTATCACAATGTCTTAAAGATGTCGATCTTGAGATCCCCTCCACCACTGTGTTGCTATTTGTTTGCTGAGACATTGATTTCTGGGTGTAGAACATCTTAAACAAAAACCATGAAATGTATTTTACCTGTTTTCCTAAGACTAAATGAAAAAAAAAAAGCCCCACAGTAATGTTTTCTAAAGCAGAGCCCAGAAGATGTTACCTCTAATGCATTCAACAAGGAAAACAAATACCCACCAATGCTAGGGAAAAAAAAATCAAGAAATGCACATTCTCTTTTCATGCAGATATTTAGGTATGCACTATCTGTTAGTGGCATAGACTGTTTTAAAATATGCAAACTAAATAGCTCGTGAGTGTTTGTCTGTTTTATAGCTGAAGATATGGGGGTTTTTTAAAAGGAAATGTGAAGAGACTAATTTTATGATGGGAGAGCTTAGCCTGTGGTTCTTCTTTTCACAGTATGCAGACCTGGGTTCTTCAAAGCTTCACCCCACAGTCCATCCTGCAGCAAATGTCCCCCTCACAGCTACACACTTGATGAAGCATCCACATCTTGCCTGTGTGAAGAACACTATTTTAGGAAGGAATCAGACCCACCTACAATGGCCTGTACAAGTAAGCATGTGCTTATAGGGTTGTTTTTAATCCTTTCGAGCTGTTCCTGTACTGTGACTAGACATTATGATACTAACTAATGTGCTTTTTCAGGCTCTGCACTGGAGTCTGAACTAGTCTTGACGCACTTTTTTTGTGCGTAATTTTTTGTGCGTAATTGTGTGTAATTTTTGTGGTTGAAAATGACTGAAATAGAGTTGAACTACTGGTGCAGGAGCAGTTAGGGCTTCCAAGGAGCTTAAGCAAGGGAGGAAAAAGTAGGTTTATGGCTCCATACATGCTCAGAGCCACTGGACGATGGTGCAGAGGTGGCTTCCATACTGTAGGGAAGTACTTTGTATCATGTAGAGATGGTAGTGGCTTTTGTGCCTTTCCTGGTGAATGCAGATGTCCTTCCTAGCTTCCCAAGTTTGCACTTCAAAAAGAGAAAGAAAAAGTCTGTTCCTGTTGGAGAGACACTCTCTCAAAGAAAATTGCCCTTGGCAGCTCTCTGCTTGCCCACAGGAGGTGCTTGGAGCAGAATTGGGCCCCTTGAACTCTGCCTTTGATTTTCACCAGGCAAGGGAGCATGGCTGCTGGAAGCTGTGCTGCAGGGAAGGAGAAGGCAGCCTTAGGCAGCATTGGAGTCACTGGTGCTGTCAGATCAAAGTGGTCTCAGGGAGTGAGTCATGCAAGCACTTCCCAGTTTATTAAATAGGTATGCCAGAGTCTTTTTGAGCCATAGCCAGGGTGGGTTATAATGTGAAGAACCTGACACCAGCATTTTTTGATGTTCATTTTGCCCCTTGGCCTGACTTTAAAAACTCAGATAAATGTGGTGCAGTGTGGTATTGGGAAACACACTGAGCTCTGGAAACACTCATAAAGTAGGTTTTTCTGTGCAGACAGAACCAAAGCCAGCAACTGAGAGTTACACCAGACTCTGGTGTCCACTGTGCCTCCTGCCCCCATCAGTGGTGTTGCCCTCTGCCCTTCTCAGAATGGAAGGGTACACATCCAGTCTGTCCTGCTGGTGCATTAGCACAGGGAAGGAGCTGCCATCCCCCAGGAAGATATTTATGCATGTCTATGGCCTGAGCAGCATCAGGCAAGGTTCAGAGAGGCACAAGCAAGTTTGGTGAACAACTCTTGTTAAAAAGAAATAAAGTTCAAGAGCCTGCCTCTCCCAGGTTTCTAACGCAGTTCGAACCCTGTAGGTGAAGGCTGTAATTTCTGACTCTGCAAATGCCATGGGATTTTCTTTTTATGTTTGTTTGGGGGTTTTGTGCTTATTTATTGGTGGTGGCTGTCTAAGTTTGTTGGCTTTTACTGTTTGGGTGGTTTTCTTTCAGGGTGGGTTTTACTTTTGTTTTGAGAGCTTACTGTAAGCTAGTTTAAAGCCCAGACATGGTGCCTGAAGCTGTGTTAGGATATGGCTTGGCAGGGTACCCAGTCCTTGTGGGGCAGATGAGAAGTTTAATACTGATCAAGGCGCAGCTCAGCTTGTGTTGCCCACTCCAGAGCCGCAGTTGAGGACATTGCAGCACCTCTGCTGGCATTCATGCCTACCACCCCAAAAGCAGAGTGGAATAGCTGAGCCTTCTCCATGTGCTTCTGTCACCCTCACTTTCCCCATGCATCTTTTCTTAGGATGTTGTCCTAATCCTGCTGTATTTGTGCTGAAGGTGATGAGGAGGACCCCATGTGCCAGCTCAGCAGCAGGGGTAGAAAATTTTGGTAGGGACAGTCAAGAGTAGGTAGCGATGCTAGTGTTTTAAACCAGTCCAATTATATCTGGAAGGCAACAGCTCATAGTGAACTAAAACACAAGTGAGAGAGACTTGAGTCTGCTGTGACGGGTAGGAAGATATTGCAAGGGCTTTTTTAATGTTTTTATTATTTATTGTCACAGAAGTTAATAATATTCATAGGATTCCCTCAACAAGAAATGCAGTTAATTTTAGAGAACACATCAATGTCTGTTTTCAGGTCTACACCTGCAAAGTCCCCTTGCCACTCAGTATAGCTGTAAAATCACATTTTCCTAATTTCAAGCAAGTGTTTTTCAGTTCCAAGCTGCATGAGTCTCCCCACCACCACCACCATCAGCATCACTAAGGAAAACTAGCTCCTATATCACTGTCACTTGCTCACTTAAGTACAGGGTGGGGGAGGAATACATTTTGTTCAATTTTTCCAGTTTCTTAAGTATATTTTATAAGTAATGATTGGTAATTTTGAAATGAAGAGTGCTGTGATTCAGTCTGAAATAATTAGTGCTCTCAGACAAAAAAAGAAAAAATTTTGGTCCTGATGGACATTTGAGAATTCTCTTAATATTATTATGTATCTTCCAGGAAGTAGTTGCACTTTGTTTCCTCTTAACTAAGTAATCCTAACATCAATTCCTTGTGCAAAATCTCTTTAAAACCAAAACAGTTGCACTCTTTTCTTTTCTCCTCATGTCTCTGACAAGTAGCTTTACTGTTGTTCAGAGCATGTTGGGGAAATATTTGTAGTATTATGACACATGGGACAAATCGAAGACTTTATAGTATTTACTGTAATAGTATACTTGCAAAAAGTTTACGGTTAACTTAGAGTGTGTACGTACACGTATTTATGTCTTGAGGGTAATTTGTCTCTTAGGTTATATTTTTAAAATATGTGCATCAGTAAACAACAGGTTTGCCGTCCATCAAGAAAACTACCAGTATCTTCACTTTCAGAAAGTATTTGCCTCTTGTTAGAAAATCGTGGTGGAAAAGGGGTGAATCTTAGGGTATAAAGTAGCAAATTCAAAAATTATATCTATCTTTATAGAAGTCAGTAGACTAATATCTGTGCCCTTGACAAAGGGAGTTTGGAAATTAAAGCAGACCACCTTAGCAGATCTAGGGCCCCCCTCTTTTGAAGGTAAAACACCTTTTTGTTCTCCCTGCTGGGGTTTAGCCAAGTTTTATCCGGGTACAGTTTCAGGATTCTTCAAGTAGGTCTTGTTAGATATCTGTAGACTACTAAAGACCTTTTTCTGAGGCCCTGCGAGAATTCTAATTTTGTAGGTTATAAAGTCCCACCAGTTTTAAAGCATTTCCACTGAAGCTGATGTTTTTAAGCCTTCAAGAAGAGAAGCTTGACTTTTCTGTACAAAGCAAGTAAAAACCTCTGGTGACTTTACAAAAGTAATAATTTATCCCCCCGCTTACAGACACATTGTCCAGTAAGTGTTTCTTGTGCCTGAGTTCTTTATTTTTCCTAGAGTACTGCCATCAGCAAAAGGGCATTCATCCAGTGGAAGAAAAAATAAGGCAATTTAACTGGTAAAAAACATATAAAAAATCCTCAAGTGCAATGCATATAACTCCATACAGCTCCAGTGATGAATTCCGTAGTTCCCATTGAATCAGTACAAGTGTGACACTGCAGAAAATAGTCCTGATTTGGGCTGTTTGTTGGTGTCAGTAGCTAAATAGTGCTGGATCCCTGGGGTGCAGCTTGGGAGTGGATTGCTCTCTGTTAGTAGGGATCTGAAGGGATCACAGGACAAAACAAGGATGATCTGGCTTTTCCTAAGCTAACTCAGCTTTTTTCTTCAACTGCTTTTCCTCTGAAAAATAAAAAAATACATCGGGATTATTTACTTCCTCTGACAGCGAGTTTCTCATTGAATCAGAACAGCTTGAGTCAAAATCATGACAGTGTTTCAGTTTATCAGTGTTACCAATTTTATAGACTCAGAGAGGGGAATAGAAAAAGGAAATGGAGGAGAATGCTTCTGGTTTATAAGGTGATTTTATTTTTGTAACAACGCCTGTTTTAAATAACGAATCGAGTTTAATTATCACAACAAAACCTGAAGATGACAGCCCAAGTCAGCCTGTTAGATTCATATGGATGTCTAGCTAGTGAAACTACTTGTCGGACTCTTTTCAAAGAACTGCTCATGGGTTTTGACAACTTCATTCAGACTGAAGAGGAGTGTGTTGTGTTGCCTTCCCTCGCAAAAATCCTAGCCTTTGCTGTATAGTTCCTGGTGGTGCTGTGACTAAAATCCATCCTGGCTTGCTTTGATAAATTTCCTCTTTCTTCCTCATTCATTAGCATTCCCTGAGTACTTAACACATGGATATCTTGCATGAGACTCCTGCTTGTCCTTTCACATTGTCTTCAGGGTGTATCTGCAGCTTGCCCTTCATCTGCAACACAAGCCTGTTTGTGGATACTGAAAAGCTGCTAAGCAGAGCAATTTTCCATCTCCTTGTGCTAATTCTGTGAGAATTTTCCTTTGCTATGCAAGCTATGTAAACAGTAAGATAGGTTTTTGTAAATAACTCTCACACCTGCTGTTTTTCCACTTATGTTTTTGGTACAGTAACGTAATATTTTTAAATAGGCGTCTGGTGCTTCAGCCTATCACCTCAGGACAGGTGTGGACACTGTCCAATGGTCTTTTGGAACTAGGATATATAAATGATATTGTAAAATTAATAAATAATTCATTCTCTCACTGGACTCATGTGCTGCTACATCTCTGAATTCATGCTGAAGACTGCCACACTTGTTAAAAACCAAAACCTTGTGGCACCTTCTGCGAGGAAGCAGTCTTGAAGGTGCCTCCAGGCGGGCTTTGCTTGCCCAGCCGTGGCCTCTCCCACCAGGATGAAGAGAAGCAGCTCGCTTTCTGCAGGTGCTCTGGTACCTCTGCAGCAGCTGTTCCTCCTTGGATAGCCTTGCCCGTGCCATGCTGGCACCCTGAGCGGGGAGGCTTGGCAGAGTAAGCCCGTGCGGCGTGGGTAACCAGCCGTGCTACAGCCTGGCAGGGACCATGAGGGCTGCCATGGAGTGGCTGGATACGGCCGTGTTTCCAGTGGCCCGTGCAGATCACCATCTGCTTTGGGCTACACTGAGCATCTCGCTTAAGTGTGATTTGGATACCCCAGCTTAGGTTCCACTGCTGCCGAACAGCTGATGGGAGGAGGCGGGTGCACACAGAGGAAAGATCTGGCATCTGAGCTGAGTACCTAAGTAGCGTGAGAACCCCGGTGTGTGTCTGTTTTTTAGGACCTAGGGGTAGTGATATAGGGGTGGTGGGGTGAGAAGGGGGAATCTTGCCCCTGGTGAAGCCAACAGTGACTTGGACAGGGCAAAGACTTGCTAATCCCTTCGCAGACAGGGAAGGAGAGCACCAGAGACAATGCCCCAGGGTGCAGTGCTCCTCCTCTTGGGTTTGAACCAGCCCCGTGTCCTGTCCTCCCATGCAGGTGACTGCATCCCAACACAGATCTCTTGAGTGAGGTGAGAGTGCTCAGAACAAATCCCTATTTTCCCAGTTCTTCAGGTATTGTTGCAAATGGTCCCCGTGTACTTTCTGACACGTGAGCAGCGGGGCATCTCTTTTCAGCCTAGAGAATAGTAGCGAGCAGGATGACTGATAATACTGTTTTTACCATGTGTTTTTCTCACTTTACAAACCAGGACCCCCCTCTGCTCCTCGGAGTGCCATCTCAAATGTTAACGAGACTAGTGTCTTTCTGGAATGGATTCCCCCTGCTGATACTGGTGGAAGGAAAGATGTGTCTTATTATATTGCATGCAAGAAGTGCAGCTCACACTCGGGTCTGTGTGAGGCGTGTGGCGGTCATGTCAGGTACCTCCCCCAGCAAACCGGCCTGAAAAACACCTCTGTCATGATGGTGGATCTGCTTGCTCATACAAACTATACCTTTGAAATTGAGGCAGTGAATGGAGTGTCCGACCAGAACCCCGGAGCCCGGCAGTTTGTGTCTGTAAATGTAACCACAAACCAGGCAGGTAAGTGGATCTTCAACCTGGGGGAATGTCTGGGGTGGGAGCCTGAGCCAGTCAGACCCAGTGCAGACCTCCCTTTGGAAAGGGTGGAAGTCTCCAGCATGGAGGGCTGGACTATGGCCCTTTCCAATACAGGGGATGGGAGGTGGGCAGTGCTTATGTCTTACAGGTTATAATTACTGCAGTCTTCAGTATGTTTCCTTTCAGCAGGACACAATTTTAGGCTTTGCTGACTTTTTCCTTTTACACTAAGCTACTTGGAGATACTTCCACTTCTTTGCATGTTGGTGTATCCAATAAAACAGAAAAAAAACCCACTGTCTTTCCTGTTGGGAAAGGGAAATTTACAAGGGTCCATTTTGATTACAAATGGCTAAAACATCTTAACTTTACAAACAGTTACCCTAAGAAAATTGTTTTGAGTGACTTTAGGAAATTTAATCCTTCTTCTACACTGTGATGCTAAAGTGACTGGGGTCAGGCTAGTGAGGTACATTGTCACTGCTTCTCCAACAAGGCAGGGCTAAGATGTCACTCATACTGTGTTGTTCTTGGTTTTGCACTGTACAGACAGAGATCATGTAGACTGGTTTACTCCTTTGTCCAGGGCTCTGATCTGTCTGCCCTTCCTTTGCCCAGCAGTTGAAATGAGCTGTCACTTTGGACACAGGCATGGCGTAACCATTGTCCCCTGTCACTTGGAGGTGTGATGGGAGGCAAGAACATGATTACATCTCCTTCCATGTGCATCAACACGCCAGGCACATCACACAGCTTCTGTAAAGCCCTGGAGACTGACCTGTCCTTCTCTTGTCCCCTCATGCTCTGTGTTTTAGGGTCTCTCCCTTTGCCTACCTGACATACTTCCTGCCATTTAATTCAGGGCTCCTCAGTGGCATTTATCCACCGTGAAGCCCGTCCAGGACTGTTAACAAGTGGCATTTGAGACTGTGAGGACTGTGCTGCCAGATCACTGGAGCCACCCCTTGCCTTCTCCAGACAAGGTTTAGCCAGGAAACCTGGTGGGCAATTCTGTGTGACAGCTGGATGCAGATTGTCAGATCCTCACTGTGGAGCAGAAAAACACTAGCTGGAGCGGGGCTGCATCTCATTCCTGCTACCCAGGTGTATGCGCACAGGCTTGGCAGCCAGCAGCAAGAAAGTGCAGATCCTTGTCCTGGTAATTAAACTGGATTGTTGAAGTGCTGGACAGATCATTCAGATGTTTCTTGAGGAGAGGAACTAAAGGCATGCTGGGGATGCTGCTGATAGATGTGGCAAGGAATCTGCTGGAGGAGTATTAGAGGACAGCAGTATGACACCCGTTGAAGGCACCTGTTTAGTGCAGATCAGTGGGTGTCACGGTCCTAATGCTGTTTACTGTTCTCCTGTTGTGAAGGCTGCTGCCAGTAACTCTGCTGTTGGAAGAAGTGTATTTTCCTGTTAGTGGGTTTGCATTGGTATTTCATTGCTGCCACTGGATTTTCCCTGATGTGTGCCGTTAAATCCACATAAATCTCAGTAAATGTAGCTGTGCATCTGGAGATGATACCTCACTGATCAGTGTAGATGGTGAGGAAATGGTCCTGGTTTGTGACTTATGTCCCAAACTCTCCGTAGCTGCAGCAGGATTTATCCACATAGCTGCCTGTCTGTGCATCAGGCCAAGAATAACCCCCTTCCACAGTTATCACTCGCAGCTTTTTAGTGGAAGGTCTGCTACAGGAAATGGTAAACCTGTGACAAATATGTCTCGTGCTAAGGACAAGTGGGTAAGTGCAGCTTGTGGTTAAGTCTTGCTGTTTATCTTAGTGGAGCCACAGTCATGGGAGATGCTAGTGGATCAAGCCATGGGTGTTTAATACACTGTGTGGTGTTGAAATTGCATCTGTACGCTCTCGTGGTTGATTCAACAGGAGGTTCAATCAAACTGCTGTGTAAAGAAAGCAGTGGTGACTGTATTTCGTTGTCTCTCTGGCTGGTCCCACCATGAGTTTGTGAGGTGAGCCAGGCCTGTCTGCTGGAGCTGTAGCATCAAATAGGCTTCCCAGTAATGTGCTCTTTCAGCGCTCCCCCGGGGTGATCATCGGTTTGCCCATGCCAGAAATAAAGCAGATGGAAAGAGGGACTTCGCAAATCAGACTAACTGCCAAGCATGGAAAGTGAGTATCTGTTTTTTTAAGGTGCCTCCAAAAAGTGTCCTTTGAGGCAAGTAATGGAGTGGTCCATGCCCAGTGATTCTGTATATCTCTTAAATAAAAGCCTCACCTTCAGCAGTCCTTTCTCAAGTAAGAGTAGGCAGGACACATGAGGCTTCCCTGAGGCTCCCAGGCAGGGAGTCTCAGGCCACCCGCCTTCCCCCTGGAATTACCTCCAAGAGGTACAGCTCTCATGTCTCATCTTTTCCCTTGCAAAGGTTTTCTGATGATGTGATTATATTTTCACTAAGGGTGGTTAATGAAGTTGAATCAGTGACACAAGGACAACTGCAGCAGTAGGAGAAATCCTGCTACAAGATGTGTTGACTGCAGGAAATTGAAAAATTGCATGCCATGGGATAGGTCTGGCTGCTGGAGTCCTGCTGGCACATATTCAGTAACCCAGCGCTGCAGAGGAATGCCAGGGTCTGTTTTGTTGGTTTGGCTTTTGTCCATCCCAGGAAGACCGTGCTCATTTCAAAACTGCAGGAGAATGCATAGGCGCACCACCTCTTCTGGGCATGGCAGCTTTTGGCAGCAGAAACTGCCTCTGGGGTGCACTCTCAAAGGGATTACTTCCTGAAAAAAAAAACTGGGTTTCTCCAAAATAATTTGTTCCCTTTCTTCTCTGCCCTATTTAAATAATGAGTAAAAGAATTGGTGCTGGCAATCGGTCTGGCATTTTCAGACTGATGTAATTTTCCTCCGAACTTTTGAAGTCAGATTTGGAAATACAGCAAGGGAACAGTAAAGTTTTGCACACAAGAAGAGGCTGATTGGTAATCCCCATTGGTGACTCCTGCATGCTTCTGTTCCCCCAGTCCTCAGGGACCTGACAGTACTTGGAATGGGACTGATGCAGGCAGGACACAGTGGCCTTAGGCTCCAAATACAGGACTAGTTTTCCTGTAACCCTCTTGCAATCCGCAAACCTCTGTTGTTTCTGTGAGATTTTGCTGGTGTTTTTCTGCTGGGAAACATGTGTCTAGAAAGAGTGAGCAATACCACAGTCCATGAGAGATATAAATTGTGCTGGCCTCCATTGTGACTGCCCTAGAGCTGCAGCAGGCAGGCAGAGGACCTTCTTCCCTTTGTAGGCACAGGAGTTGACCCAAGCATGGGTTTTCCCTATGGCATTGCTGCAAAATACGTGTCCAAGGGACTTCCCAGCACAGATGGCAGGGAGCCATCTGTAATGCAGTCTCACAGTGTGTTAAAAAGTGTGCCTCATGCACGTGGGCTGGAGCACAGTGAATAATTCATAAGTGGCAATGATAGGATTGAGTTAGCCATCCTTCCCTTGCTCATGGTTTTGCCCAAGTTTTCATATTTTTGAAACCTCCACCTATTTAAACAGTTTCCAGGGAGCAGTGTGTGTGTACTGCTAATATCGAAGTTTGCTTTTCAAGTGACAACTGCATGACTTTTTTTTTTTCTCAGCGATTTCGCCAAGCTGGATGATTAAGGTGTGCTGTCGCTCTGGACAGAGATGTGCATCTCCCTTGAGGTCTTTCATCTTGTCTGCCCTGTATACAGAAAGCATCTACCATGACGTCTTGGTCAGAGACGTGTCTCGTAATGGGTCCATAGGGAGCAAGTGGTTTTGATTCATGGCCGCCTGCGCGCCCGTTGTATCATCGCAGGAGCACACTGGAAAGATGCAACGTTTGTAACCTTTCTAGGCTTAAAACCTGCCAGGAGTATTCACTGTAAGCCAGCCTAAACAGCCGAGCAATTTTCTTTGCTTTTGATGTCAGAAAGTCCCATGCTGGGTATGGCTTCAGGCACAGAGCTGGCCTGGAGGTGGGGGGTATGAGAGTGGGGCAGTTCTCCTGCTGGCATCCCAAATGCCACAGACTCCTCTGCACTTAAAGACCTTCTCTGTGTGTGTTTTCAGATAAACCCCCTGCCTGTTTCTGTTTGGAAAGTCAGAAGCCAGTGTTCAATCCCCTTCTGTGACCTGTATGATATTTTTTGAGCCTTCTGGGCAAAGAGGAGAAGAAAGATACAGATGCTGCTGCTAACAGAAGAGGAGTTAATGTGTCTTATGCCTCCAGGAGTTTGTGTGCCTGAGGCCAGACCAGAGATACAAATTGCATCCTGTGGAGCAGCAGTGCTTTTTAAGCAAAGGTGTTGGAGGACAGAACCTGGCAACCTGTAGTGCTGTCTGGGATGCATGGCTAGGTTCTTACTTGACCAAAAAACCACTAGATGCTTGGAGCAGCTAGAAGGCTCTTGGAGCAGGGGAGTGTGCTGAAAACCATGGTGCTCACTCTAATTGCACAGGCTGGGATGCTGCAGTGGAGGGGAGCAAGGAAGAAGGTGTTTTCCTTAGCAGTCGGGATGTGTACAGTCTTTGAAAAGCAGCCGAGGGCAATTTGGAAGGGGAAACCTGCAACGTAGAGCTTGCTGCAATTTTACATCACCATCTGCGTGCTCTTGAAACCAAGAGGCTGCAGCCCTGCACAGTCTGGGAAGAAGACATCAGAAAATGAGGCAAGGGATGGGAACCATGTTTTCAGAGATTGCCTTTGGGAATGGATGGGTTCAAGTCCTATAGCATTCGGGGTCTGATTCTTCCAATTTCAAAGTCTTCACAGGTTTGTTTGGTTTGGCATGGGGAAGGGAGCAGTTAACGTATTTTCTTCAGGAATAACAGAAAATTTCCAAGAGGGTGCTCCAGTAGAGGCAGCATGTTCCGTCATCTCACACAAGAAGCAAGACCAGTCTTGCAGCTCTACTTTTCAGCCAGAACTGCTGGCCTAGGGCCTGCAAAAGCTTAAGCAGATGCTTGGTTCTGGAAAACTGCTTTCCACAACCAGCATGTTACGCAGGGCTTGCCTTTGAACATCCATTGTAACAGTACTTGATCCACTGGGCTGCATCACCTTCCCAGCAGTGGTCACTAGTGGATACCATAGAAGGGGTAAGAGCACGAGGCAGACACGTACCAGTGCTTCCTCAGAGCGCTCTCCAGCCTCCGGGGAACACCTCTTTGTGTTTTATAGCCCTTAATGGATTTTTCTCGCATGAATTTGTCTAATCGTTTTATGAACTCTGAGGAAATTCTAACGGCTGCAGGCGATCCTTTATGAATTTGGTATGTCTGGTAGTTTAAACTCTGCTTTAGATCCACACTGGCCAGAGAGGAGCTATTAGTGGCATAAATAGAGGTTTTAAGGTTTGCAATTGCCCATCTCTGTGGAAAGCACTGCCACTTAGAGATGCAGCACTGGCTTCCAGTGTGTTAACCCAGGTATTGCAGCATTTAACTTAGAACAATGTACTCTTAAAAGCAAAGAATGTCTTCCATACCAGGATCGGTGAATACAGGGGTATTTTAATATGCACAGGTAAACTGTACTGCCTCGAAGACCACAGTGTCTATTTAAAGCTGAGTGCACCCTTCCCTGCCCCTTGCAGCAGGATCTTTCTGCTGGCTGTGAACACCCTTCATGTCCAGGGAGATGTGAAAATTAATATTGAGCTGCCAGTGAAGGTTCAGCCAGAAAGAGAATCATTTCATTTGTGAAGTTCCATGCATATGCTGGTAATCAGCTTCAGGAAGTATATTGGTACATTTTTGAAGCATGGTCACATGCAATCAGAGCATGCAATCGCAGGTTGTGAAAAGCAAACACGCTGGCAAAATAAAACCTGAAAGCCAGTGTTGTACAAAAGGTTTATTGTTTGAATTTTTTTTTGTTGGTTTTTGGTAATGGCTGCATTTATACTGAATGCAAAATCTTCATCCAGCATCCTATTCCAGAGTCATGAGTTCACCCCAGCCCAGATGGCTGGGTGTCTGCTACCAAATGAATTATGGATCAGATTAATATTTTACAGTTTTATTTATAACTCCCCGATCGGTAATTGCTACTTTTTCATAGTTTGTTATAAGTCTTTTTGTTATGCTTCACATATTAGAAATACATGCTTGAATATTGAGACAAGTTTTTCAAATATGAAAAAAAATCCCCAAATTACAATATGACTTTTAGTTAGAGGTCATTTTAATTCTGGAAGTATGTGAGACAACCCCATGGCTGATATATAAGGATATTAAAAGGTGGAATAAAAAGCATTTTCCTGCACCTACAGGCAGACCTTTCCATTTTGACATGAAATTAAAACATCTTATTTATAGATGAAAATTAAAATAGTAAGAAATAGTTGTCTCTATCCACCTTCCTCCTGAAAAAGGGAAAAAGAAAGATGCCGAAGGTCTCATTATGAGATTCAGCTGATGACATTGATTGTGTGTTGTGCAGTAGGGTGCAGGTTTTACCACCTCCCAGTTGCAGTGAGACAAACATCTTTATGGTGAAGCAATTAGTCTCCTTCAAAGCATGCTGCTCGTGAGGCATGAGGTACAAAAAGCACACGCCAGGTTACACCTGGGGAAAATGAATCCATGGACTGCACCCACGTGGTGCCATGAAGATGGGTGTGAGGGAGAAAGAGCTGCCCAAATGCTCAGCTTGAGATGCTGCAACCACCAGGATTGACACCGCTCTGCAACATCCCAGAGCCGCTGGAATCCCCACCAGCAACATTGCCTCAGGCTTGGGGTACATTAGCAGATATTGGGCAATCTGAGTCCAGGTTTTTAGAGGTGTATGGGTAGCAAATACTGATATTTTCCAAAAAGCATAGAGCAGGCCATGCTGTGATCAGGTGTAGTAAGAGCTTCACAATGTCAGAGCTCTAAGAAACTTGAGTTTTTGCAGGGCATTACTCGTGTTACAAGTGTGATAGAGCTGGTTTAAAATTTTATTTCCCGTTTTCCTCGCATATTTTTAAAGGATTGCTAAGTAATCTTATACTAATCTAATTCTAATCCCCTTAAAACACAGTCTTCAAGGCCAAGGAGTTCTCTTTGTATTGTGCTGAGCACAGTACCTGGGAGAGAGCAAAAGTAAAGCATCTGAAATGGTTTCACTGCCCAGATGACATCAATTTATAGATTTTTTCCCCCCAAGAATGTTGCTTTTGAATTTCACTGCTAATAGTCCCATTCAGCTCTTTAGTCTCAAGTCTGCTGGCTGATATTCCATTGTCTAAGATGTTATTTCTCTGATTTCTCTGATTTTAATATTAAAAGTTGTTTTACATTTTTAACAGTCTGCATAAATGATGCTTCTGAAAGTACTCTTCAGACACCAGGACTCCAAAATAGCCAAAAGGAAGGTAAAAATAATTTCAGTACTGTTAGAAATAGCAGTGGACTTGTAGGCATTCAATAAACAACAGTGGAGGAAACAGAGGAATTTGAACATTTGTGTTTCAGTAGTTGTGCATTGAGCAAGCTACAGAAACACCGCTCAGGGTGTAGCAGCTTCACAGGGCGTTTCTCCTTTCCCCTGCACCCACCGTGCTGATAAAATGAGTTTGTAGGAGTGTGAAGGTGTAAGTGCATGCATGGCGGCGTGTGCGCGTTTGTGTGTGCGTGAACATGCAGGACACGTGCTGGACAGGACACAGAGGTTACCCACCCTTGTTTATGTGGGTGTCTGTCACAGCTTGGTAAAGCTCAGACAATTCAGGTGCCTTTCACTCTTCATGTCCTTGTGCCAAATTGCTATCTAACTGGGCCCACATTTGAGAAGGGTGGCTTTCTGTGCTGCAAGGGCACGCAGCAGTTCTGTGGTCCCTTTTTCCTTCTGTCTGTTTTCTTTTGCCTTGAGCATGACCCCTCTTTAATAAGCAGATTGTAATATTTATTTGTTCATATGGACAGATTTTTTCCCCTTGGTCGCTGTTTGTGCCTGGTGTCTGCACCCACACAGCAAGCTGGCTTCTGTCTCCCAGGGAGGATTTTGCTGTATTAAAACTGAGCTCCAGCTCTCAATGTGCAGGAATTACAGGTTCCCAGTTAGTATTTTACAGTATCGGGCTGAAATGCTTTTCTCCCCTGGATTGCATCTCACTGGAGAGGTGTTGTTTCAGTGAGGCTTGGAAAGTTTTTCCACATTTTCTGTTGTGGTTGCTATTATAATATATTTCAACAGCAAACCCCTTGCTCATTCCTTGAAAGATTTCCAAAATGCTACTTCTGGCACTTGTATTTCTTGCAGAGGGCTAATGCAATAGGAGTAGTAGGGCTGGCTAGTACTTCTTCCCAGCTTGCTGCCCCTTCTTTCCCCACTGAGGGGGGACATGGGGATGCACAGCAGGGAGGGGAGAGCTCTGTCTGAAGAGCCAAAGTAGTGTCAGTGTGACAGACAACCCAGCAATAAAGTATATTTCTTCCACAGCAGCTGGGCCAAAGTTCAGCTACATGCAAATACTACAAAAAGCTCAAGAGCTGGAAGGTTTTAATTAAAACACACTTCAGACGTGCTCTTTTGCCAGCGTGATGGAATGCTTTCTGCATCTCCTGGTCCTGGAGGAACAGTCCTGATCAAAGCAAGTAACTAATGGGATTTCCAACTAGATCAGTACAATAGAAACCACCAGGAGGAAAGCGTTATTATTTATTTATTTTCCTGTTTCTTCAGGCTTGATAATTTCTAGGAATACAGGCTCTGATCAAAAGGCCCTGTGCAAATCGATGCAGAGCACCCACTGGCTATGGTGGTGCTGGGTGAGGGTTTTCCTGCTGCAATGCAGCAAACTGGGGCGAGCCATTGCTCTTTGTGCGGAGGGGCCGAGCACGCTGGACTGATCCTCTGCGTGCTTTGGCCAGCCTTGGAGAGAGCACTGCTCCGTGGAAATGGATGGAAAAATTGGCAACTTGCCTTATGCATTTGAGAAAATCTGCCCTGTGGGTTTTGGGCAGGGGTGGTGGGTGTGCCAAGTGGTACAAGGGGCCTTTTGCATGCGGCCCCTGGGCTCTGCAGAGAGAGACAACAACGCCTCAAAAGCAAATCTGGAGAATTAGGTGGAAAATGCCAGTGGAGGGCACTATCACTGCTTACTGCTTTCCCAGGAATACACAGCATGATTGCCCACCACGCTTCTGCATCCTGCTGTGCAAAACTTGTGCATCTTTGCTCTCTGCCCCTACACGAGATGAAAGGAAGTAAAGTTGAATCAGGTGAAAGCAGAAAACTGGGCTTGCCCTTCCCTC
Organism: Oriolus oriolus; assembly: GCA_013400235.1. NCBI lineage: Eukaryota > Metazoa > Chordata > Aves > Passeriformes > Corvidae > Oriolus > Oriolus oriolus. Next base: position 1,371,435 of record VXBT01003146.1, read on the forward strand.
CTTCAGTTTACAAGGGTTTGTGGGACCCTGTGTGCCATTTCTTCATTGCTTCTTTCCAACTTTCTGCAGTCTGCCTCAATCCAAGGAGAGAAAGTGCTGCTCAGCCAAGTAGATTATTAATTATTCTATTTCCTGAGTTGCCTTCCACGCAGTTCAGCATTAGTGTGCCTTATTACAGGGGACTGATCTGCACCACACCATTATCCTGTCATCTCCAGAGATCTGCCTTCCCCACAGTGGGTTCCTGCCTTGGATCATTAAGCCACGAAGCTTCGTGGTTCTGCCTTGTTCTCCTGAGCGGTGGCACCAAGAGCATGAAATTGTTTGCTGACCTTGCTGTAGACTTATGGTCTGAGCCTTTGAACACCTGGCTATGCAAGGACAGGTTCCACAGAGAGGTGCTCTCACTCAGTTCAGTAAACTGGAAGACTATCACTGCAGAAATGACTGGGTTATTTAATTTATTGTACATGACTCTGTCCCAGGTGCAACTCAGCCTCTGCAAGGAGATGGAAAGGAACTGGAGGCTGACTGGGCAAGGATGCACATGAGGGCACAGACCCATCTCCACCTTTTCGAAAACTGCAGACAGCAACTAGCAAGGCTGGGTGTGCATGAAGGACAAAATGCCTGGTGCTTTCTGCAGAGGGGTGTTTCACCAAACCCTCTGCTACGTGTTGGCTGAAGCTTCAGGGGGCACTTCTGCCAGAGTCAAATAGCCCTGAGAGCTTTGAGTGCTATTTGCAACCCCTGCAGAACATCTCTATAAAACAAAACAAATTCCCCTAAAGCGGCCAGTTGATAATATTGTTTGTGCTCTAATAACAATTGTGCATCTGTTGTAGCCTCACTCTCTTACTGTATCTTCTGATTTTGGTCAATCAGTGAGAACTGCTGTTTTAAATTCAGTTTGTACAGTGTCCAGTTCTTCATTTAGGACAAAATCAGAAAGTTAAATACATGGTCATTATGCAAATAGATGCAGGTTGGCCCAGCTTTCCTGTATGCAGACCTGATGGATACAGCATCATTGGAAGGGGTAAATTGCTATTTCAATGCCTAAAATCTTATGCGTTGCCTTCATCAGGGAGGTTTTTCAGGATCTGGTTCACTGATGGGGAAACTGAGGCATGGAGGTGTGGTATGACGGGCTAGAGGACACACACCAGGGCTGGGACTCTTCTCGCTGCTCCTCTGCCCCTGCTGCACCCTTCCCACAGGGCTGGAGCCCTAGGATGCATTGGAAATGTTTCCTAGCCTGTTTGCCAAACTAACTTAGGAGCAGAAAAGAGAGGCTGGCCAGAGTCCACTGGAGATGGGCTATTTGGTTTGGGGTTGCTTTTTCTGAATCAGTTTCAGTATTGTTGTGGTTTCAGTTTCACTGCAGCGTTAAAGATAGAAATGTCAGTCAATGGTGTATTTATCCAGAGCATTCAGTGAGCTGAAGGGCGCTGAATAGCTTGGGGAAAAGTGTGACATGGGGCCCATTTGCTCCCAGTCTTAATTGCTTGCGATAGTGAAAATTTCCTCCTTTCCTCTTCTGCGCCTTCTGTCAGGAAAGACAATATTTGATCCAAGTCCAGCTGAGTGCAAGGTGTTGCCTTCAATACATCTGGTTGGTGAGCTGTGCTTTGTCTGCTCAAAAGGGAGCCGTTAATAACGTGACAGTGCCCATTCCAAGCTGTTACAAATTCCAGTGCCCAGGCGATTAAATGTAACTAAAATCCTGATCGTTTTGATTTCGTATCTAGCAAGAGAGCAATTGCTACCTGTTCAGTAAATACAGTTGAGTTTTATTTGGCCTCTGGCAGTAATAGTATTTAGAGTGGCTTGGCAACTGTTCACTGATGAGGGTCCAAAAAAAGCACTTAACAAAATCAAGCGATAGCAGTAATAAACTGCTAAAGACACTGACGCTTTGTTTATCCACTTGAGCACTTTAGCAAAGATTTCAGGGGCTCCTCGCGGCTTCTCTGCCTCTCTTTAACTTTTTTGCCTGGATCACGAGCCCATCTGCTGGGGGCTGGTGAGGCGGCTGCCTCCCAGCCAAGGGCATCACTGCACAGGGCTGTGTCAGACTCTGGGGTCACGCAGCTCCCTGGTCCCCATGGCCGAGCCCCAAGCAGGTGCCCAAGGGGCTGTGCCAGGGATTGGATGGGAGAATATCCCAATATCTGAAGTGTGGGACTATCACATCTCCTGCCTCCCTGCCTCCAGCTCCAGCTACTCTGCCTCGCAGAAGTAATGATTCTGGGGACGAGGCATGCACATGGCTCATAAACCACTGGACCATGAAGTTCTGTGCACTTTGCCCTAGCAGGAGGAGCGCTTTGGCATGCACAGCAGCCGCCCTCTCCCTTTGCCATGAGGGTGCTTGAAAACTTTAGAGATGCCGCAAGTCAGACGGTTTTACAGCTGCCGTTTGGCTGAGTCTGGGAGCGTTTTCCTCTCCAAGAGAAGCAGCAGCTATTTTTCACAGAGCAAATGAAGCCACCTGTTGGGTTAACTGGGCTTTATTCAGTCCCCAGGCTGCCTTGCACAACCTTTAGGGCCCATAGGAGTCTTTGAAGTACCATTGAATTTCATTGTTAATGTCACAGTCATTTACTGTGAATGGAAAAGGGTATTTTTTTTTCACTCCCAGGCATGAATAAACTCTGTAGATTGCAGGAAATAATCCCACTTAAAGGAGAGTTGAAAGTGCTGTCTTTTAATATAAGAAACCTGGTGCTGAGCTGATGCCTAGGACTGCTCCAGGTCTTCTTGAAAGTACTGGATTTTGCTCAGTGATTAGAAACAGAATAAATCAGATGAAAGGAAAGCAGCTGATGACAGGGTAATATATGTGTCGAGGGGAGGGGGTGGTGAAGGAAAAGTACCTAATGTGGATGCCTTTAATTATGTGGAAGGTGGGAAGATTGACTTGCCCATCCCGAGTGGGGTGTGTGAGAAGATACATTAGTGTATATTCTATCAGAGGTTGATGAGGTGTCCTCCAAGATGTTAGTAGTTACTTGGATGAAAAAGGGGGCACTTGCTGGCAGTATTTATGAGAGCTATAATTACGTTTCACAGACTGATTTCCAATTAGAAGGGAAAGTGAGGGTGAGAAGATGAAAGAAAAGATGTACAGCATGTGTTAAGAGCATGGTGATAAATCTATGGCTAAGGATTATGGTAAACAAGGTAGTTGTACATCATGGCATCATTTGCACACTTACATTTTTAGGTGCTTACTCCAAGTTCCCTTCCACCACTTTCCCGCCCCCGTCACAAGCAAAATGCTTATAAAGGGGTCAAACACAGGCCTCTGTTACTCCTCTTCCAAGATGGAAAGCAAAGATCATTTGCAATTGCTGCAATACAGGGCTGTTGCTTTTTTTTTTTTTTTTTGCTAATTCATTAACTGTGTCATAAAACAGCACTCCAGAAAAGGCAGACAGAGACAGATCACGGTATTTGTCTCCATGCTGCGTGAATAGTGGAAAAATGTTTCTATCATCAGCGCATCCTTTCACATTGTTACAGATTCTCACATTTAGAATCATAGAATGGTTTGGACTGTTTGCATTATCCTTGCTATGATCTCAGCTAACCAGCTTCTTATGCAGATGACCATGATGTCCATTTATTTTTATGTCAGGAGGTAACACTGAAAGGGGAGATGTATCAGCACTGGCTTGATTCCCTTTCCACTGCAGTCAGCCAAAGACTTTGCCACTGACTTCACTGCAAGGACAGTGCCTCCATGTCTGAGTGGCTTTGGCACAATTCTCTCATTACATCCCTCTCATGTGCCTCAGAAAGAAGCTTCTCTGTACTCTTTACTTATGGTGTAAGCTGTTTGCCAGTATCTCCACAGATGATGCAGGTAAGAGGTTTTGTCTAACAACATCAGCATTAAACAAGTGGACGATACTTTGGATCTCGTGGTATTGGTAATTAAAGTAAAGGTAAGTCTGCAAACAGTTCATAACAAACACTGAAATTCTGGCTGGAGAACAGGAGGAATTAGCTAGTGAGATTGCTTTTGTTTCAGGTAGAATTGTTCCTCCCCGTGATATCTTAAACAGCAGTGAAATGGCTTCAGAGAAGCAGTGGCAGTACTTCAGCAAATGGAATTTTTTTTTCTCTTCTTTAATTCCATGATCACACTTGGTAAGCTAGAACAAAGCGAAGGAGAAAACTTTCTTTGGTGATGTTGACAACAAATCCTTGTTTATTTAAAAGTAGCTATGTCAGGAGAAAGCTATGATGGAGTATAATTGCCAAATTCTTATTTGGTAATTAGTATCTTGCAGCCATCTCAATGCTGTTAAGAACAGGCATAATTGCACATAGGATGCATATATTTATCATGGAAGTTGGCACTTCAGACCATTAGGAAGTATCTGTAGCTTTGCTGTATGCTGCATGTAGATTAATCTAGTTTAGGAGACTTAAGAGCCTGTCAGAGCTGCTCCCATCATCCAAGCTTTTGTAATGTCAGGTGGTAGGAGAGCACTTGGAGAGGCACCAGATGGTTTCCATAGCCCTGCTGCAATAATATTGTGAGTTCCTGATATTTGTGCACTTCCAGAGGTTTACCTGTTGCTGACTTCAATATTCACCTCTGCCTGTTTTATTTACACACATTTAAAAAAACAATGAAGTGGTCAGGTCCAGGAGGGAGTAGTGTTCCATTTGTGCTCTGTTGTGCAGAGTATTTCTGCATGCCAGCATTGGAGGAGAGACACCTTGACTCTTGGGAGTCTCTGAGAAAGGACCTGTGAAATAACCCCAGACACACATCACAGGCATGGGGCTCTGCCACCTTAAATGAAAAAAAATATTGTTGGGAATTAAACATGTTCCCTTGTCAGCCCATCAAAGAAAGTGTAGATAGAAGCAGCATGTTGCAGAAATAAGCAAGTCTGGAAGTCGTGTCTAGGAATAAGATAGGAACAACTTGCCAAGGGAAGATGATTTTCAGTAAAAGATCATAGCTAGAAACTCATCACTTAGGGCTTTTTAATTAAATGTGTTTGGGAAGGGTTGGACAAATAAGATCTCAGGGGAGAGATTGTTTCAGCCACAGGCCTAAGGCTGCCACCAGAGATGAGGTTGTACGTGCTGCTGTAGAAGATGTTAACTTGCCAGCCTCGTAGTGCTTTGTGAGCAGCGGGAGTGTCCCTCCTGCACTTGCAAAAGAGGCTGCAAAAGAGGGTGAAGTGATTTTTCCCAAGGTCACCCAACAGTTCATAAGCAGGGCCAGGAAGAGACCAAAAGCCACCAGGGTATAGTGGCACCACACTTCGCTGGAGTCAAGGTGGAGACATGAAGGTAACTTATTTGTGTCCTTCCTTTATTCCCCATGTCTCTTGACTGCTTTTTGGAGCTCTACACGGCAATACAGGGTTAGGGATTGAATCCTGGTGTACATCTGAGTCCCTCCTGATGAAGGACTGAAGTACAAGACCATAAATAGGATCTCTTCCAAAATGGAAGGGCAGATTCTGTCTCTGTTAACCTGCAGCTGACCGTAGGTCTGAGTGGTCTTGTTTCAGTCGTTGCCTTGGCTAGTTCAGTACCTGGAGGGATATATTCTCTTTCACCTTCCCATAGTGGACCGAATTCTTGTCTTACTTGCATGGAAGCTACTTTTGATGGAGTCAGTGAGTAGCCTCTCATGCAGACAACTGCAAGGAAGGGCCTGATGTCTCAGGTAGGTCTGACCATCACACTTTTTTCTCTGGATGTCTTCACAGCTGTTCTTCGTGTTTCTGTTTGGTCTCTAGAAATTTTGGCTCTAAACATAATTTTTTTCCCCAGGGTATTGAGGAAGCAAGATTATCTTGTGCACGGAAGTAGAATAATTCTGATTTTTGTTATTTTATCAATGCAGTGTCTTCCTCACATTCTGAAAATCCTTTTGCCCAGGTCATTCAGTATATAGTTGTAGTATATGATTTGACATGCCTTACTGAGGAAAAGATGAAGCAGAGAACGCCAGATTTATTGTTGGGTCACTGACTGAGATATTTTTTGAGTTCCCGGAGCTTTATCATAGTCGCCATCCTGGGTCTTAGTAAAGAGATGATCTCGAGAATTAGATTACTGAGATCATAATATACTGCTGTGTTAGACAAGATTCGTGGTTGAGAGAGGATATGGCATTTACTTGGCCTTTTAAATGTCACATCCAGACTTTAAAGGCCATAGTCGTAGAATAAACAAAAGAGAACACAGCTAGCTCAAGCAGCTTTAAAATGAGCAGCATCCTGGTGATCCAGAGGGAACCTGTGCTCCATATTTATGCAGCAGATACAAGACTGAGCAGCCACTGGAAACCATGCAGGGATGATAGCAGTGTCTTTCTTGAGATACAAGGTAAGATGTGCCTATGTGGTCAGCATTCCTTTCATTTAGCAGCAGAAGGAAGTAAGTAATATGAAGTTCTTATCAGAGTGGTGCACAAGAAGTTAGACATTAATGGCTTGAGTAATTTTGGTTGGAGTACAGTAAATGAGGTGACTGAATACCACACGAAGTAATACGTCTCTGCAAGCAGTTGCTTGGCAGTTGAATGACTGGCAGCTGAACTTCTGTTTTCTTAGCTATGTGATAGTTCAAGTGGATGATAACACTGGGCAAAATTTATTTCTTTCCTCAGACGCATTCTTCACTGATAGAAACAGGCCCACAGGAAGGCAATCCACAGAGCATAAAAATGCATGTGGGCAGTTCCCACTGATCGGATGTGATAGTTCAGTATCTGCAGGCCTTTTAAAATCAGGCTGGTTTTGTAATTTTTATGAACTGATAAATGTTGCCAAATTGCTTGGAAATGTACTGACAGTCTTCAAGGGACATTCAGCTTTAAAAAGTACACTTGAAGCATACATCCTTACTCAAGGCTTTTCCTGGTCTTTTTTCTGGGTGGCTCATGGAAGTGTGCATGTGTATATCGATATTTAAAAGTGTTCTTTTCTGTTTTGTTTTTCATGCTCTCAGTAACTGTTATATTGATTTTTTTTTTAATTTTTTTTTCTTCAGTACTAATTTCTAGAACAAAGTTCAGTTATCTCCTAAAATGTTCTAATCTTTTAACCAAGTGGCACAACGGGCAGCAAGTCGCTGTGTGGCTAAGTTTGGTAATCTGCCCTCAGGAGTGAATTGTTATTGATTTAAAGGAAGATGAAAAGTCAGCGGTGTTTTGTGGGAGGGCTAAATGATCTCTTTTGGCCTTAAGATCTAGGTATATTGATTTAAAATTATCTTGCCTTACCTGCTGCCTATAAATTTACAAATTCAAGTTAAATGAACATAAAACGCATTCTGGTTGAGTCCACTGTATTTGTACAGGGTTTTAACTAAACCATTTTAAATGTTGTTCTTTTTATTAATTCTGCTTAGCTGTGTGTAGCTCTCTGAGAGCACTTCTCATTTTGGGGGGGGCAGTCTAGCAACATTTGTATACTTCACTGTAATTGAATCCTGATGCAAATCCAAGGCTTTGTTATTCTTGCATTCACTGCAGTGACCTTGATAATGTGAATGCTTCACCTTTGCTGCTCCTTGGAAGGCAGTCCTGTGAAACGGGATCAATTACGTGCATTGCTAGGATCCCATTTTCAGTACCGCTGAATTAAAAACAGTTAGAGCTAGTTAATGGGCTTCCCCCTTGTGTGAGGGAGGGGCAGGGGGAACGAACAAAGGAGAATAGAAGCTAGAGAGGAGGTAATCTCTGTTTTGTTTCTGCTGTAGATTAGGAATGATCAATTATCATGTCAGGAGGCGGAGAAGCTAATATGCCCCAGAATCTACACATAGTTATTTAATCATCCTGCCTGATGCATAGCATTCATCATTCACGTTTTTAATGCCACTTACTGTTATCATCTCACATTTATGCAGGGAACATTTAGGGGGAGAGAGTCATGCTAACAGGCAACAACCTGGCGAGCAGAATAGTGGAGAACCCATATGGTTTGATTTCTGTCTCTTCAGTCTAAGCAGGCTGAGCCCTGGACCCATGCAAACTGTTGTACATGCCTGATCATGAGATGATACCCCTGTGGGTGACTCAAGGCATCGTCTGAAGGAAAACCTTCATAAACTCCCATCTGAACTGGGTGGGTAGTTCTCAGTGGTGCTGTGAGCTGCTTTTTTCCAAGAGCAAGTGGGAGCTAACATCATCACAGGCCTGTGAAGGATACAGGCAAATGCCCATGAGCAGCTGCTATTTGTGCTGTGAGCTCTAGTAGCCACCCCGTCCTGTCATCTGCTGTTTGGACTACTTTCAGACATCTTCAAGGCACAGTTTCAGCCAGCCACTGGATACAGTGGGCGCTTGCAGCATGAAGGTTGGTCAAAAGAGAGTCACAAATGTGCAGGGTGTGTTTTATGTATTGCAAACAAACACGAACAGAGAAGTGTTTTATGTATTGCATATGAAGACATACATGTATGTATTTTAATTCCTCAGTGAAGTTTTTGGTGGTCCAGTCCACGCACTGAATAAAGATGGAGAAGAGAGAGTTGGAAGGATTAGGGCACTTCCTTAGGTCTATCCAAGTCATTCCCTGGTCCAAGCTGGAGAAGAGAGCCAAGAATCTCCTCAGAAGGAGGAACCCGCAGTGACTGGTGTTGAAATGCCTTCTTCTCTTCTAACTGTGACAAAGCTGAGGGGAAGCGAGTGATCGCTATAAGGAGAACTTGCCAAAACCAAATCTGTAATCCTGTTACAGTTGTTGTGAACCAAGAGAGGAATCTGGATGAAACTTGTCTTTCCTCCATCTTTCTATAATATCATGGTAAAGCCAAATGACACAATGTCACCACAGCCCCAAGATACATTAGAGGGTGGAGCTGCACAAACGCTTCCTCTGAAGCAGTAAGTTGCCTGATTCCTGTAAGCCTCCTCCTAGCAATATCTAGGAGTAGTGAAGCTTTTGTTTCACAGCCAGGAGGTGGATGGATTTCAAATGTGAATTTGTGGCACATTCATTTTCCCCTGATGCTTCAGAGAGTGGCACTATCAGAAATGAAAGCCAAAAAGGCAGAAAATTCCCACTCTGCTATCCTGCATGCATGTATCTTGCCTGATTTTCGATCAGTCATACCCACAAAGCAGTGAAAAATACTGTCGTGGGAGGACCAGCCACTGACCAGTGTAGATTGGGATGAGCATCATGTTGCAGAAAGCAACCTGTTTGACCACGGTTGTGATGAAGAGGAAGAGCTAAAGACATGTCCATTTATGCATCACATGTGCAGCCACCATTTGAAACAGCTGAAATCTCTGCTGGGACCATTTAGCTTCTGGATGGCAATCCCACCCTCAGATGTCCAGGCTGTTCTTCTGGTACCATAGCATTGCCCTGACCTCCAGAGCCTGTGGTGACCCAGTTAAGTAGACAAGGGCTTAGGACATATCCTGTCAGCAGTAAGGGGAAAAAATTGGACTAGAGAGTCCCTGTACAGTCCCTAAATTGAGTTTTCATGTTAGAAATGTTCTAGCAAATTCTTGAGTTTGTCTCTGAATCCTTATCAACCCCTTCAGAAACTAACTGGACTGAAAAAGCCTGCCATATTTTGTCAGAAGAGTCTGTGTTTGCTTCCTGCAGAACAGTGATGCCTCTGCAGGGTGGGAGAGTCAAAAGCCATGCTTTCATATGCAGCTGCATTTATCCCATTCAAAAGGCTGATGTTCATCCTGAGCTTGTGTTGCTCGGTCGTGATCTCTGCAGTTTTGCCTCAGCAAAGCAATTTTGCACAGTGCTTGTCTTTAAGCACAGAACTAGTGCTTCTACTTGGAAACAGAAGTTGGAGAGAGTTATTAAATTATGAAAACAAGCCTTTGCCACAAATTTCCTCGTAATTTACCTTTTTTATCACTCACATAAGGGGTTTTTTTCCATGTTTGAGCTCAGTGTGATATCACCAGGTTGCTTGTGATTTAAATAGAAGAAGCCAGCTGTCAAGAGTAATGCTTGCAGGTATTCCTTCTTTTCTTTATTTGCCTTACAGCAGTGCCTGCGGGCCAAAGCAAAGATTGTGCTGGCAGCACCTGAATAGTTAGTTCCTGCCCCTCAAGTCTATACAGATAAAGGAATTATTGTTGCCTTCATTGCACAAATAACAGGATGGAAAGATGAAGTGGCTTGCCCATGGTCATGCTAGGAGTCTCTGGCAGAGCCGGAAAGCAGAGTTATTGTTTCCTCTGGTCTGATGCTTTTATCCCAGCGCCATCCTTTTGTACGACTAGCCACTTCCAGCAATTTAGATTTTTCCGTAATGTCTCCTGGCACAAACGTGCCAGCTGGTGAATGGCACTAAATATATGTCTCTTGGATCTCTGCCTTTCAAGATCCTTTTTATTTTTATCACTTACCTTGTGATAGCCAGGTGTCTGTGTAGAGCCTTGTGTCTGGAAGGATCTTGGGATGTGCTCATCTCACCTGCTTTAAAACCTCCACACACACAGATGCCACAGGTTCACTGGGTGATTTTTTTCCAGTGATTCATTATTTTTGTCCTTAGAAAGCTGTTCCTAAATTTAATGCTGTGCTTGTCTTGCTCCAGAGACAGCATCCTTTTACTTATTTGGAGACTCATGTTCTCTTTTAGTCTCCTTTTCCCCAGGACGGAACAATCTCTGTTCGTAGCTTTCTTAACTTGTGAGTTTTCTCCAGTTCCCTCTGGGATTCCCTAAAAATGCACTGTGTTTTTACTGACATTCAAAATGGGGCACAGTATGGAGCTCCCTCAAATCCTTCCTCCTTCTCCCCAAGGAGCTGGTAAATCACTTTGCCTACTGGGAAGCCATGAGTTGAGGACTTGCCGAAGCAAACAGCGTGGAGGAGGTGCATTCCATAGCAGAGCAGGGCATCAAGACGTACAGGAGGGTTTACTGAGCCAGGGACACCCCCGAGGATTGCCAAGACTCACCACAAGCCCACAGCTTGTACAAGAGCAGCTGATGGGTGGGCAGGGCCAGGGGCACCCACTGCCGAAAACAGCATCCCCAGGGAGAACTGCGAGTGACCAGGAGGGAAAACAGGGCATGGCGTGACAGTTTGTGTGGGAGAGTGCACAGGGAGGTCACATTCCACTGACTTGAAGAGGAGAAGAAATTCAGTTCATCGCACTCCTACCAGTTTGATGTCAGAGCCAGCAAGAGAAGACCTGTGGGAAGACCTTGCAGCACCATCCAGTGCCCAAAGTGGGCCTACAAGAAAGCTGGAAAGGGTCTTTTACAAGGGTCTGTAAGGATAGGACAAGGGGTAATGGCTTTAGACTACAAGAGGGAAGATTCAGGCTAGATATAAGGAAAAAATTTTTTACAATGAGGGTGTTGAGTTTCTGGCACAGGCTGCCCAGAGGAGTTGTGGTTGCGACCTTCCTGGAAGTGTTCAAGGCCAGGCTGGATGAGGCTCTGGGGTAACCTGGTCTAGTGGAAGGTGTCCCTGCCCACGGCACCAGGTTTGGAACTGGGTGATCTTTAAAGTCTCTTCCAGCTCAGACCGTTTTATGATTCTGTGAAGCTGCATCTTCTTCCCTCCTTCCAAAGGGGCATTGCATGCTCCCATGTTTCGCACTGCAAAGGTTACCCTTTAGGAAGCTACAGGTACACAAATTTACCTTGATAGTATCAAGAGGTGTTTTCTCAAACACCTATAGTAAAACTTTGATTTGTGCTGACTTCTGCAGTTAGCTTCATCCCAATGCTTGGAACCTGAGATTTTAGGGCTAACAGTGGCCATAGTCATATTCAAGTGCCAAAAGACTGGGCAGGATATCTGAGTAGGCAGCAAGGATGAGATCTGTTAGATTTTCTCTCTGTTAGTCTGCCTTTTCCCTTAAAAACAGTAGGAGCCTGGGCAGCATTTGCTCTGATCCAGAAAAGCCACTGTCAGTCTAAAAACCAAGGGTTTTATATAATCACAGGTACAGAAACCTTTCCATTTCAGCTCTAGTAATTTTGAGGTTTTACTAATCCATGGGTTTGATCTAGTATTACCTGTTTGATATATTTTTATTTGTTTTTAAGAATTTTATTTCCAGCCTTCAGGTCGTCATTGGGGAACTCACGGAAAGGGTCTGGACTGTGGTTCTGCAAAGCTGTGACCAGCTCAGGGCCCTGTGACAAGTGGTGGGCTCATGCTTTTCTCCCATTTCTGAATGAGAGGTGAGATAAGAACAGTGGTGGTATTCAGAGGGACCAAATACCACAGGAAATCCAAAACAAGCTACAGTGGGAGTTGAGGACTTTGCCTGTTCTTCCCTCTGACCTGATGCACCTCGTCAGTAGCTGTTCTTCAAGTGGAAACATAAGGAATTAATTTGCTGCCCCTGATTTCACTAGAGTGTTTAGTAATTTGGCTTTAATGTTAGAATTCATCAGCAAGACTGATTGCTGTATCATACAGAGTGGCAGGCTTGGCAGAGAAGGAGATTTCCCACACAGTTTAAAAATGGTCCATGAGTTTGCCGGGTTTAGAGTTTGATGACAGCTGGAAAAAGGACGCAGCAAGTCTTGTATGAAGAAAGGAGCCAATTTAGGAATTAAAAAGGTGAGATGGTAGAGAGCAGGAATGAACATTTTACATTTTATTCAGTAGCTGTGGTTTGGCTTTGTTTTGTTCTTAATGGCCTGTGGTTTTTAAAAGGAAGTTTTTGCTTAAATGCAAATCAGATATTAGGTTACTAAAGATAGGAAAGGCACTCCTTGGTAAGTGTGGTGGAAGCTAGTCTGATAAATGTACTCAATAATGAGAATTCAATGGCAAAATGCTGAGCCCTGTGGCTATGATCCAGCAAAATGCTGACAGCAGTGGTAGTGCTCGTGCACTTAAAATTAAGCATTTTCCAAAAATGCTGTGATGGATCAGAGCTGGAGTCCTTATCACCTTGCTAGGAGTGAATTTATGAGAGTCTTGCAAGTCAATAGTATTTATTCTTAGGGTTCACAACTAGACCACTAATGGAATAAAGGGAAATTACAGCTTTTTTGTGGTGTGAAGAACTCTGGCTCTGCTCTTAACCACAAACTGTTCCCCAGCTTTCAGAAAAACTTAATGTCTTGATTTCCAGAGGCTCTAGAAAAACAAGATCAGGTACTGGAATTCTGTGGATCTGCACCCTACAGGAGGATGTTTCTTCATGCCTCTCTTCTCTGCTCCAACAAATATTTATCTCAGATACGCACTGGCCTTGAGTGCAAGTACCTGCTAGGGACGTCAGGGATGCCTCTTTTTCCTCAGCCCAGACAACCTATGATGCCCTAATATCTCCCTCTCCTTTCTGAAGATCATGATAAATTGCAGCTTAATAGGAACTGCCTGTGCAGGACACAGGGCTGATGCTGCTGTAAACACAAATGAATGTATGTTAGGCCTGGCAATTGAAAAAAAAGTTTCCCAAACAATGAGCTATGGTCAGGGCCAGTCCTGCCAGGCCAGTTTTTAAAATTATTTTTTCTAAACAGCCTGTAGCTGTATGAAGGAGACTTTGTGATGCCATGATGATTTTTTGCTTTTCTTTTATACCCCTTTTATACACTCTTTTATATAGCTTTATGTATTCTTAGTACTTTTAGCCTACATAGTTATAATTCTTTAAGTTTGATAACTCCCCTTAGACCCAGTATCCCACTAAGCCAAGAGACCAAACATTCTAAAAACCCCAGACACCAAGGTCCTCTCCAGAACACATTCTGTAAACAAAGATAGGCCCATCCAGGGGGAGGGTTCCTCGGGTGGGGGGGTCTCACCCGAGTCCCTCATTGGGGAGCCTTTGATATATATGCTGATTTTTGCAAGGCATATAATTGTATACTCATCACATTGGGAGTGGCCGTTTTCTTCGGTGGGGACATCGGGGTGCATTTCAATGTGCATTTCATCACACCTAAGGATCCTTAAATAAATACCGAGGTAAAACCCTTTTCCCTCTTAACTGTGCTCAGCTCTCTTAATTTTAAGACCAGGATAAGGCATCATTTGCACCCTGCAAAATACAGGTGAGTGTTTGCAAGCCTTCAGGTTTCAAGAGAAAAGAATTACTTTGATTGATGTTACAGATCATGGTGCCCTTTGTAGCCTTCATTATACAGAGTCCTTAAAATTCCTTAAAACTGCTGTACACCAATATTCCTCATAAAGCATTGAATGTGTTTGTTGATGAACAAGCTGGAGGTAATACTTCCCCTCCCTTGATATGAGTGTGCTTAATATTATACAATTTTCTCTTGTGATATCTGGTCATGTTTTCCTCAGGCCTTGTGCCTGCAAGTTTTGTTAATCTGCAGTCAGCTTCCATTATTTAAGAGTACACGTCTCTCACCCGTGATTGGCAGGAGCCGAGAGCGTGTCTGTGCAACTCTGTAAACAGAAGGCAAATGGCAAGAATCCAATTTATTTTTTGAAACCATGTGCTTTTAAGAGCCTTGCCAAAGGTTATATGTTTCTTTGAGATTGTGGTGATATATGATAGGTTCCATTAAATATTCTGGCTCTGTTCTATATGGGGTGGTGTGCACATGAGGAATGACACGGCAGTCTTACCCCAAAGGCTCTACAGTTTAGTGCCTAGATTTTGTGGTGTCTTTAGGCTCTGCTTGTAATCCTGTTGCAGTGATAATATATGATAGCCCTGACACAAAGTAACTTCCTTATGGTAGGTTTTTTAGAAATTATTTGCTTTCTTTGTGGCGTAAGTAGTGAATTTTGGAAACTTCCGTGCGGTCAGCCAGAGGGCGTAGAGAAAGGAGTGCCAGAGGTGAGATGTTGCTACTCATTCCTGGGTTTCCTCCAGAAAGATAGTAAGTCTTAGCAATATTTTGTTAAGGCAAAATATTTTGTGAGTGGCAAAGCTTTCACTGGTTGCATTCACTGTCCTTCAAGGAATATGTGTTGAGTCCTGCTGTCTCACAATTAACAATGTATTTTGATTAAGAGGAAAAGACTGCATACAAACATTTAAAGCTATGCATTTGTTTTCATAATTTATACTTCAATAATCAGTACTTGGTCTAAATAGCAAAGGATATTTTACAGATACATTTTTATAACACAAATTATTGTGGGGAGGATTTCAGCAGTGATTTTTCACATGCAGCAAGGCCTTTGTTGCTATTTGTTCTTTTGATACCATTTTACAGGAGTAGCTAAATGTCACTGAGCGTTCATCTAAAGATTTACCCTAAGAAGCAGTAGGTCCTTATGGGTGGGCCAGTTGATGTTAGCTTGTTGCTAACTTGTGGAACAAGATTCTTGGTTTCCTCTATTTTTTTCTCTTTGCTGCTTCTCTTGCAAGCTCCTCTAGGAGATACTCAGAGAAAAGAAAGCCTTGAATTACGTGAATTTAGTGTGCACACACCTCTCCTTCCCCTAAACACACTGGAATTACTGCAAGAACGGAGTATTGGGGCACAGTAAATCTGGAGGCCTTAGACCTCATTGGTCCATCGCCCAGCAGATCTCCTGAGCTGTTACAGAGATCAGAAGTAAGAGATGAACCATCACCCCCGTGCTAATGCAAATTGCATGCAGATTACTTCTGTGATTTCTCTGATGTGAATATGAATTGAAGGGGTTTTTTCTGGTTTATGTCTACCAAAACAAGAGCACTTCTCTGTAGTGGGAATACTGGTAATGAAAAGCACTGGGTTAGTAGCCTCCAGAAAACCACAGCATCCATACTGCTCTCTTTGCCTTTAGCAAAGGCAGTTTTCTGGGATCTTGGGTCCAAGGATTAGAAGCCTAGAGAGAAGTTATCTGAGGTAAGCTTTGTCAAAGGAAGAACAGGCTCTTCAACACAATTAGGCACCAGTTTGGGTTTCACTTTTCACAAACCAAACTTTCTGTCCAGCAGGGAGGCAGCAAGGTCTTGGGAGCACCTTGGCCGTGACCAGCTTGGGTGTCAAGTCATGTCCTGGTGTCAAGGTTAAGGATCTGTGTTGAATCTTACAGGAACCAGGATGGGAGCCACCTGAAAGATCACCCCTTTTCAAATGAGATAGATATGGTTGTTTGGGTTAGCCATGGATTCATGTTACAAAAATGGGGCCCTGCGTTCTGTCAAGGCCACGGAGTGCTTCAGTTGGGTTCCTCTCTCTTGTTTGACCTGCTTTGTTTCCAGGTACACATCAGGGCATCTCAGGTTTCAGAGGCATTCAAAATGGTGGTAGGTAACAGACTGCAAAGAGATCTAAGACCTGGCACCTCAGGGGATCATCTTGGGATGTACAAGATGTGAGGAAATACTGTAAATTCATTGCCAAAGCAATTTGAAGATTGTGTTCTCATTTTGATATTTGATATGTGAAAAGGACTAACGTGAAGTCTCCATCTACACAAGATACCTTAAGAGTCATTGAAAAGAAGATGGTCTCCAAATACAAATGATGCTTTAGGATTTGGCTCCTGTTTGGCAAGGTGTTTGGATTTAATCTAATCCTGGGGCTAAAATTTACCTCTTTGCATTATTTAGTGCCTGTACATGGTTGAAATCCCACAAAAGATCTCAGATAGGATAGAAATGGCATTTAATGCTACTTAGTACAAGGACCTTTCATTCCCTGGACTCAGTTTTCAGAAACATTTGCAAGTGCCTGCAAACTTGGGGCCCAGCCTGTTTGCCTAACTAGCCGGGCATGGTTTGCAACTATTTGTTCTCAAGGCACAAAGAGTTTTGAAAACCATTGTCAGATGAACTTGAGAACACTTTGGGATATGAAAAATTGCAGCACAAAAGTCAAGTTATGACTTAAATCCTAAGTTCTGACCCAGGTGTAATATTCACAGTAGAAGTTCCCTTAAGGGAGCCACTGGGTGGTAAGCTTCTCTAAAAGTTCCTGTGTAGAAATGCAAAGAGACAATACAGTAAAAGCTTTTTTTTCCCTTCCCCAAGCAGTGTTTCTGTTTTAATTAATATATCTATATTTTTTTAAATTAACCTACTGCTTGAAGCCACCTGCAGTTTTGTGTGCCATTAGTGTGACTTGGTGAGTAAGGCAAGTCTTGCTTCAAACTCTGAAGTCACCAAAAGCCTGAGAAAAAAGTTAGAAACTGAGTGAAAAATTACAATATACCAGGCTTTTGAAGTGAAATCAGGGTTACTTTGTGGTTACTCTTCTAATACAGGTTTTATTTTCTTCAATTACACCTGGTTTTATTAAGTGCATTAATTATAACATAACTGTTCGGTTATATGATAACAAGTAAAGGTTATGGCTTTGGGACTGAGTGAGATGGGGAGCCATTAGCTGTTGTTTCTGCCGGAGTGAAAAATACCAAGGCAAAAGTAATTGGCCGGGAGAGAGCATTAGATAGACCATGAAAAGTAGAAACTGGGTTATTTGTTTTGTCTTGGTACAGTGGTTGTTCACCTGATAACATTAGTTTATCTTAAAATATAATTAGCATTTTATTCCACTAAGCATTATTGTATGTTAGATATTAGTGGGACGCAGCACAGTATGTTGTAAATAAGGCCTTTGGTGCCTAGATGGCTAATTCAGTGCTAATGTCATTATCAAAGGTTGCAGAGGAACAATGTCCTAAAATGTCTGTTCCTTGTGAAATAATCTCCTGTAGTTATTCAGATGTGACTAATGATGAGTCTTCTTGCAGAAACTTTAATTTATTTATTTGGTATGTCCCTTTATTCTTCTTAAGAAATGTTAGAAACAGAACCAAAAAAAAAAAAAAAAAAAAAAAAAATANATGCTTTTCTTTGCTTCCTGATTAATTTTTGGTCTCAGGAAAGCAAAAATGTACATTGGCAATTTCACACCTTGTTACATCTTCTGTTTGCTTTCATCACATGCATGGCTGTTTTCATAAATGGCAAACATAAACATAAATGATGTAATATCCCTCTTTGATCTCGACTGTGTGGTTGAGAAATATATGCATATGTGCAGAACACGAACAATTCACAATGTACATCCACCTTTTGTTGTGTCAAGGCAGGGATTTGAACAAGACTTCTGTCTGCTTACATATGAAACATGAGCTATTACAGCTTTATATGTCTTGACGCTTGCATGAATTTATTTTTTCACCTGTGGTACTACAAATGGAAGGGCTCTGTGGCTTGACTTCTTTCTGTTAAGAGGATGCTGCCCTTGCAGAAGCAGTGACCTTTGAAAAGCAAGTCTTAAGTAATCCTTTTATTTTTCTGAGATCATATAGCACAGTATCCAGTTGCAGGCTTTTAAGATGGAATGATTGCAGGCTTTGTCCACTTGCCTGGATTGGATTACATTTTGTTTGACAAAGAAAACTCTAAAATACTTATACCTTCCTTCCTTCACTTCAGAGCATTGTAATCTCTGTGCATTGAGGATGCAGAGTAGTTGCTGTATCATGCCAGCACCACTGGGATTTATTGAATTTACTTAATTGGCCTTTATCTCACGGTTACACTTTAACGCTTCTTTTGAAGGAGATTCAAAAAGGATACAGTTACTCCTCTTCTAATTTACTTTGAGGGTTGGGTTACTCATTTTCTTATCTTCCATCCATTTCCCGGTAGAGCAGAGCATTCTGTGAGCCACAATTGAATATGTTAGGGACTTGCACACCCAGAGATTTAAGTCCACGAAGCTGCTCTCTAGCCAAGCTTTTTGCACACGCTTTTTAAAGAGAATGCGCTGGTATAAGGGTGTAGGAAGTTTGATGGGTGTGTTTGGGTGGCTGCTGGTGCATTTTGTGTTGTACTGTGCAGGTGCACGTAAAGGAGAGCTAAACTGCCCTGAACCTCCTAGGGAAAGATTTTGCAGCAGAGTTTGGGAGCACTTGCATTGTTTTCTTGGCTGTAAAGTGCTTGTGAGCCTCATCCTGTAAACACTTCAGGAAACCTCAATAAAGTGGATGAAAAATCCATTATTTGATCAGGCGATTTTGATACTGGGAATTGCATGGTTTTCACCTTCCTGAGAGGCATTCAATACCAGGGAGGGCTGAGGTCTCCCCCCACTGCTCTTCTCAAGTTTGCTTTTGCTAATAGGAATTTAAAACAGTTTAATGCTCATCACTGATGTTCTCTATCCTGCCAGACCTCTGCTGCCAGCTCTGTAAGCATGGGATAGGTGTTGCAGGTATTTGGGGGCTCTTCAGATCAGTCCCAGAGGGCATAGGCCCCTTTTTCTGAGTACTTTGGTGGCTCCTCCCTGTACATGTAGCATCTGAGTGGCTCTCAATAAGCGATCAGTGTCATCTGTTTAACAAGGATTGTACAATCTCCTTTTACTTGGCACCACACAGCGTTTTCCGATGCCCCTGAAAACTGTGCAGCTTGCAGTAGAAGGGGGCCTCATTTTATTTTAATGGAGCTCACCACTCGCTCTGGTTTCTCTGAGCCAATACATCTGAGCATACACGTGTGCACAGATCGTGTATCTCGTGTGCACAGCTCAGCTCGTCGTGCACATGCACACACAGGGCATGTTTGGGCACCTGGATTGATTAATGGGAATTCCTTTACCAGATTAGCAGTTTGTACTTAGGTTGTTATTTGCCTACGCATAGCCCAAAAACTTGTAGAGGACATCAGTCAGGGAGGGGTAAGGTGACTTTTGCAGGTGAAAAATTGTTGGTGATCACCATGCAGTGCCTGCATAAGCAATATGATCATCATTCAAATCAAGGTGGTTTTTACTCGCTCAGTGGAGCAGTTGTGAGCACAGTGGTGGATGCACAGTTAAAAAGCAAACACTGTCTGTGCAGCTTGATGCCAGCTCTCCAGCAGAAAACAGGATGGAAATAGCCAGCACCTCTCAGGATCCTTCAAGAGCCAAGTGGGGAAAGTAAACAGGAGTGTAAAAAACTAGGGCTGAAGCACCACTGAGATGTGGGAACTTGCTATAACAGAGAAGTCTTGCTGCTGGCCTTCAGTCCAAGAACAATTGTCTGGAGCTCTTCCCTTACTTTTTGGCTTAAAATCAGACCTGGAAAAATTAATTTTTTTGTTGTCTTTATTCTACTTAATGGGTTGGGGATTTTTTATAGTGTTAAGATAATTAGCTAGTCCCGCATATAGAAGAAATTTTTTTATAGCTCCAAATACATTTTGGAAGATAAAATGTGGTTATTTGCTGCAGCTCTTTGCACTCCATTCTCCATATGGCCACAAAATTGTTTGGCATGGGTCTCCTCAGGCCCCCTGTCATCCTTGCAGGAGCTGGCCTGTGTGAGGGTGAGTTAAAGTCCCTCATCCAGGCATGGCCTGTTTTTATCTCTGGAGAAGCTGCTCTTGGCCCTGCAAACAGGAGACTATTAATTTCTCCCATCCCCTTTTCTTTTCACTCAGCGTTGTTTCCTAATCACTGGCATGAAATACCTGGGGTGTTAGGGTTGCATTGCCCGTAGCAACTTTTGCTAGAGAGCTGGCAGGGCTGGCACAAACCACAACTTAAAAAGTCTCTGCAGACCTCGGACTGAATACAGAGGATCAAGCCTGTTTCTGATGTACATGTGTGCTGCAAAGGGCAGATAACCTTTCAGGGCTGCATCTTAAAATAATGAGCAGAGCTGGTATAGCTGCTCCATGCTGTGGCTTCCCCAAGCACACTGCGAACTTCTGAACTGTGATTGCCATTAAAATCTTTTGCCATTTGCCAGGAATTAGCATCACTATGTGAGCTGTAACACCCCAGTGATATTTATGGAGAGCAACTGAATTATAAAGGTTGTAATATTCCTTGCTTCTGGAAGGAAGTGGGGGCGAAAGATGCCTAGGCTTAAACTACTTAAAATCTAAAAATAGTTAAGGAGCCCATGTAATCTAAGGTCTTGTGAAAAATACTTGAAAGCAGGTGAAAGAAAGCAAAAGAAAATCAGTGTGTAATTCTGATGATGTAGACCCCTGGCCCATTCGAAAAGAGAAGGTGTGGGGTTGATGTGTTTGAAAAGTGCCTGAAAAGACAGGGTTGATGTATAAGCTGTGATAGTGGTTCGTGTTACTACTTTTCTTGGTGGTCATGCTGCTGAAAATCTGTGCAAGTCCAGTTATTAAAAATGGGCAAATACCACCAAGGTAAAAGCAGCCCCCACTGATCTGCAGTAGCTGAGGATTGCCTTGTGTTTGAGGATGCACTGATGAGTTTGACTTTGGCTGAGGCAGACCACCTTACTAACAATGGTTTCTGTCTGTTCTGTTTTTCTCCTGTCTTGCAGCACCTTCTCCAGTCAGTAGTGTGAAAAAAGGGAAGATAACTAAAAATAGCATCTCCCTTTCCTGGCAGGAGCCAGATAGACCCAACGGCATCATCCTGGAATACGAAATCAAATATTTTGAAAAGGTGTGATGGACTGATTGCTGAGCTTCCCAAGTACCTTCTCTTTATTGTTTTCTTCTCTTAGTTATAATTATTTGAGTCATGGAAGGGAATGGAGATATTTTATGCATAAATCAATGTCAGATTGATTTTGCAGTAAATGATTAGGAAGACTTGAAATGAGGGTGTTGTTTTCCATTAGTGTGCCACTTCTCTTGAACAAATACATTAAATCTGCGTGTCAGATTCCTCTCCGGCCTTATCACATTAAGATAGAGCCTGCTCATTTGTTAAAAATAGAAGGGGCTGGGGACTGAGCATCTGTCTCCTCCCAGAAGCATCAGGCAATCCCTTGCCTTTGGTATTTCAATTTCTCACTTGATTTTCCATCCACTGTGAAAGGAGAGGAGAAGGGGGTTGTAGAGAGATTGTATGTGCTCTGATAATGAAGCGGGACATCCTGGCTTAAAAACTTGCCTGGGTTTTCCAGCTCTTGCTCTCAATTTAAAGGGAAGCAGTCTCCCCACAAAACTTGCTTCTCCTAGTCTTCATTTCAAATGGTGACTTGTTCTCTTCCTGCAATATTAATGTAGTTTAAATGAAAAGCATTACAAACACACTTTATCAAAGTAGTGTATTTTGAGTGATACGGCCTTAAATCTCTGGAAATCTTAGATTTCCAAAAATCAGGTTTTCGGAATTTGACTGAATACCAATTTTTTTGCCTTCGCTGGAATTGTAAGATACTCTTTTTTCCTCCGAAACATCCAGGCTTTCTACATGAAAATGATAGGAAAATAATGAAATTGAGTCACAATTTGCTTTTTCAGGGGCATTGAATTTCTGTTTTAAGGAAGATATTCCATTAGCTCTGTCTGTGACCCAGGTGAAATCACTACACATGGACCAGGTCTAGATCCTTACTCCTTCTCTCTTCTTTCTCTGACCATGGGAAGGACCTGCTCAAGCAGTCCATGCAAACAGGGGAAAGAATTTCATAAGCCTTCTCCATCAAAATAAAATCAACATTATTTTTGCAGATGACGGAGCTTGTGAAATATCACTAGATATGTGAGTGACTTAAATAGGGCTGATGTTTTCAAGAAGATTGAAGCACACAGCAAGAATCAGGATATTTTGTTGCTGGAAATAATCCATTACGAATTATTTAATTAACTTGTCTGAATGACTGTTGGGGTACACTGAATCCTTACCGTGGAGTGGCTTGGGAAGAATAGCTTTTAGAGACCAAAAAAATGTAAAGCAAATAATTAAAGTGAAAAAATTTGTAAATTCCTTCCTTTTCCTTAGTTTGTTTTCAAACAAATTGGCAGGAGAGGGGACTTAAAATGTTGTGTTTGTAGTCCAGATCTAGTCTCAAATAGCTTCATCAAACAGTTCTTCAGGAGTGAGTCTTTTGTGGAGAGGTAGCTCCAGCCAGTCCAAGTTTATGCTGTCTTGATTTATTTTCTTCAGGCTGATAGTGAAGCTTAGTGTTTTCCATAGAAAAGCCCAAGAGTCCAAGTGTTTGCAGAAGCCAACAGTGAATTGAAAAGTTAATTGGCTGACATACAAGCAAAGATGTGACCTAATATTCACTTAACTGCTTTTTAACCAGTTGTTGAGATAGGTTTGGGATATTGCCCTTAATCCTTTTTGTTTGTCACTACTACAACTTATATTCTCTCAGTTTTCAGCCCTTCATAAGGGTAAATTCATAGCATTCATTTCCAAGGGACACGAATGATTTATATTAAATGTTTGGGAAAACTGAGTTTTGTCAGATTGCATTCCTGTAAGAGGGATCACTCCTTAATAAGAAGAAAAGGGCACATACCTGTGTGTGTCTGTGTGTGTGTTTGTCTGTACACATTTCTCCAAAACAGGCTTCAATTGGGAAATTTTGTAATCTTACATTTAGAAATTCCCAGTGCCTTAGCCAGGCATATTGCTGTCCGTGGAAAGCTGGCCATTAAATTAAAAAGAGAAAAGAAAAATGAGCTCAGATTCTAAGGGCTATCCAGAAATCTTGGTAAGGCACTACTAAAAACTCTGGTTTAACTGATAACAGTTTGGATCTGAGGGGATATGGTGAATAAAAAGCAGTTTCCAAATTTGTAGACCTTAATTTATGAGCTCTTGTCTAGATTATGTGTTCCAGTAAATAATTCTAAGAGTAATTACTTAGCATTTCAACAAAATTTTAATCAAAGGACTGGAACTGTTTCACATTAGAAACTGATGTAGATGAAGATTTATTTCAGCAATTTTTCTTCAAGTTCATTGCTTCAGAAGAACAATGCAAAAATTAGGTATTTTCCTGGAGTTTTAGTTTATTATTCCCTTCCCAAGGTCTAATTCGTGATTCTAGAAATGCAGGCATAAAGTTGTACAATGTGTAATATATTATTCTCTTTTAGGCCTACTTACGTTACTGGGAAGCCGTTTTGGTGTAAATCAAAATCCTTTTTTAGGGCGATGGGACTTGTTTTATCTTCCCTGTGCCTTGGGATTGATCTCTGTATGATAAACCTTTCCATTGCTCCAGGCCATGTACATCCCGAGCAGTGGAGAGCTGCTTCTTCTGCAGATGCCAGCTGCATGCCTCCTACAATCATTGGTTATAAAAGAGAAAATCAGATCTCACATTTTGTGTTGCAGAAAGGACCTTCAGAGAGGGGGTTTTTGAGGAAGAAATCCTCAAAAATGCATACTTCGGTCACCTTTTGTAATGTTGCTCTGGGGGTTGTTAAGAGTCTGTCTTCTCTGAGAGCCAGTCTTTGTGTGTTTGAACTTTGTGATTTTTGGGGGGGTGTTGGGAAAAGGACCAGGAGACGAGCTACACCATCATCAAATCCAAAGAGACGACGATTACGGCAGATGGGTTGAAGCCAGGCTCAGCGTACGTCTTCCAGATCCGAGCCCGGACAGCTGCCGGCTACGGGGGCTTCAGCCGAAGGTTCGAGTTCGAAACCAGCCCAGTGTGTAAGTCTTTTTAATTACTGTCAGCCCATGTCTCTGCAGTGGTTACCAGAAAGAAGTCAGGGGATCAATATCTCTGCAGAGAGCTCTTCCTTTTACTGACTTCATCCCCTGACTTTGGAAACATGAGGCACATCATGACTCCGCACTTGACATATCTGTCCTTTGCTTCCTCAGCCCACATGGTGAGGCAGGAGATCTTCAGGCTTCAGAAATTCATGGCATTCCCTGCTTAGAAAAATCCTGTATTTACAGGAGCTGCTGTAAGAGAGTCTGTCCTCTCAGGAGGGACAGAGGGGATGGGACCTGCCCCTCCACACTTCGTAATGGCTGTCTGCAGAGGATGTTGAGCTCTCTTAGATATCTATGTCTGGGAGGAAAAACCCTGAAATGGTGCCTCTCTGCAAGGGGAAGAGTTGAACCAGCGCTAGTGTCTTTTGTGTCTTTTGGTGAAAGTTCCTGTCAAGTTAAAAGATTGTTTCTGTTGGCTGCCAATGCCACAGCCTCAAGAAAAGGAGGTTGACTTGTGATCAGAAATGGAAAAAAATGTGCACTGCAGGTGCAGGACTTCTTCTTGGCCTGTTACATTTGTGGGCTTTTAAATTTTCTTAATTTTTTTTTTTTAATGAATCTGATTATCCAGGGCTGGATTCTGGAAGAGATTCTCTGGCAGGGTGAACTCCTGAGGCACACAGAGGCTCAGCTGCTCTTTCTTCTGTGTTCAGGCACAGCTGTGGGGAAATTGTTTTTGTCCCAAATACAAAATTTTGCCGAGGTGTCAGATATAATTTTGTCCACCAGAAAATATGTTGTTCTGTCCTTTAGTTTGTACAGCTGTCATTTATTAATTTTTTATACTGTTTGCATGGAAGAGGAATTTTATGGTGGAAATACTCTGATCATTCCTGTGGGAAGGAGACTATTTTCTGTGTTTTCCTTGGAAATTTAAATTCATCAAAACTTTGATTACTGTTACTCCAGTTCATTTAAAATTCATCATCTTTGAGAAGAAGACGCTGAGTTGTCTTTCCAACGCATGCTACCTTTGAAGTCGTAATAGATTTTCGAGGAATCATTATACATGTGCCGGTGTAGCTGTGGAGCCAGTGATTAAGCTAATGCAGTGAAAATTGCATCGCAATGCAAACATTAATGCAATAAGGACAGTCTATTTAATGTATTTCTTATCGTATTAACCATTAATTGTGCCCCATAAGTAGCAACCAAATCATGTTATGCCAAAAAATTATTCTGTATAGTTTGTCTCGGTAGGAAAGTTTCTAGCTTGGAGTTGTTTGAGTAATAGACTTCTGGTCTATTAATGAGTAACACATGAAATATCTGCACATTTGATGTATTACCTATGATCCTGATCCAGAAATAATGGCACTTCCATGAAGCCCATCATCCAAGTATCTGTGTTAATCAGGGCTTTTGGAGGACATCCCGTGGAAATATTTTGAAACACTAGAAATTCCATGGGTCATTTAGTCATACCACATCCCAGTCTTTTCCACATTTTAAAGGCAGAGGAATAGGTACTTCTCTGGTGTTAAGAAGTTGCTGGCAGAGTCAGACGACCCATTGCATGGTCCCCAGTTTGGGAGCTGGGAATTGTTCATCTGTTGGACTCAAGCTCTGGCTGAGGCCAGGCTTAACCAAATCTTAAACACTTGATAGGATTGAAATACAATGTAAGCCTCAGTATCTTGCAAAATGCATCTCTGTTTGACATTTAAAACCTTATAAAAAGCATTTTTTTTCCAAAGCCCCATATGAAGTCAATATTAGTGTCAAGAGTGTGACCAGACCTGCACATCCTGGAGATTTTGAAAGCAAGCACAGATCGAAATCTCACTGCTACATCAGAGTACAGATCTGAACTTCTTGTTAGAGCCAAAGCAAATTATTGTTATTCAAGCACACATGAAAACCTTTCAGTGGCTGTTCCGAGAAACAAAAACACTCTCCAAGTCATTTGGACTGAACAACAGGTTTTGTTTCCAGTTTGCAAGGTTTCTATAGTTATCTTTAATGCATTTGGAGGAGTTCTACAACAACAGCCTGAGAAATGCAATGGAGGAAAGCTATAACCTGTTTTGGACTTCCCTCTTTTTCCAGATTTTGAGAATTTTTGCATACTGCTCCCTGCTTGTGCAATTCTGCAAAGCACCACAAAGCAGCCAGGGCTTCGATTTTCAGTGAATTTTTTTGAGTGGAAGCTGTTGCTGGGTGTATCCACTTGTTGCTTCCTCGTTTCCAAATGCCACTGAGCTCATCTAGCCCCAAAAACTTACCTTGCCAAGAGCTGGGTTTTGTCTGGATTGGTGAGCTAATCCAGCTGGTCTGCTGGGCAGGAGTAGGAACTTATCACCAAGCTAAGAAGGGGTAATGCAGGTGTGTGTGTCCCTTTAACTTTGAATGGCACCAAGTCCCAGTTTGGCTTATGAATTCAGGCTTTTCATCTGCCATAGATCACAGTGGAATTTATCTCATTTCCCCATCCCTTGAGCTGTGCAAAAAAACACCAATCACTGCCTAATGTTCTCCGTTAAATGTTTTTCTTTTTAATTATTTTGTCAAGAAAGCAATAAAACACCATCTTAAGGAGCCCCCATAAGTTTGTGAGGCTCATAAAATCTCTGGATGGTGGCAGGGGTTTGGAGCAGTTAGCATTAAATATTTAATGTATCAGGACCAATTCTTCTGAAATCACTGACACTGCTGTGGCAGGTCCACCCCGCCCGCGGTTAAGCACCGGAGAGCTCCCGCATGAAGAGCTTCTTGAAGCCCAGTGCAGATCAATGTTTAATGCCATACCTTTCTGTCTTTCTTTTCCTTTAACAATTAATATGGGACCATATTCAGTTACTTTATAGCCTTCATAACGTTAATCCTGTGCTAAGGACCCTTTTTTAGTTCAGTCATTTAGTTAAAGGCTTCTTCAGTACACAATCAATTCCTGCTGCTCTCAGGGGTGGATGAAGCTTCATCCTGGGCTGGCACGAGGTTAAGAGCTATAATGAGGTTTTCCCCCACAGAGCAGTGGTGCCTGTGCCAGGGAGCTGGTTTTGCAGGCAGGATGTGAGATTTGTACCCTGGGGTGGTTATATACGTGCAGCTAAATAAGCTGGCAGCAAAGAGGGCAAGGTGAGAAACTTTGGTTTCTGCTTAGGGAACTCCACATACAAACCCCTGGGGAGAGATGGGCTCCTTCCCCTGCCATGTCAGGCAGATAAACATGTTACAAATGGTATTAGCATTTCCATTTTACAGCCTACAGGAACTTACTCACCTGCTCTTACTTGACCTGTGTCAAAACTCAGTTCTCAATCAGCTTTCCTGACCTTTCTGCTGGCATCTTTATCACTGGATCAGTTTCCTGCCTTTTGGCAGGAGGGCTCCTTAGAAGGCATGGGCTGGAAGAGTTTTGATTCCCCGAATTTTGGCCAATAAAGACCAACCACTGTATGTGTCTTAGCAAATTCCTGTTTTACAGGGGGCACCTTATGGCCACGTGATAGAGATGCCACAAGGAGTTAGTTTATTTATAACTTCTTGAAGTGCAGGTAATTCTTTTTCTCTTGTAGGTTTTGCTTATGTCTGTTAGCAATAACATTCCATAAATGTTCTCTCTGCCTGTTGGGTTTTCATCTTTTATCTCTGATTTCTAATGCAGCTAACTCAGGGAAAAAAACTTGAGTTCACAAACTCAAAGGCTTCATTCATTCTGCAACACTTTGGTTTCTGAATTCAGCAATGAGATGCAATCTTGTTGGGTTTTTGGCTTTGTGTTGCATGTGGTTTTGTTTCCTTTCCACTCATATCCCTTCCAAACTAGAAACAGACAGCAAAGGGGGAAAACACAAACCATAAAAGAAGAAATGAACTGGTAAGACTTGAAACCTCACTGGCAGCCTCACTAGAAAGACTCATATGAGTGCTGACTGTCATTTTAACCCTAATCTCCATTTTCTGTTTCTCATCTCAGCAGTAGCTGCATCCAGCGACCAGAGCCAGATTCCTATAATTGTTGTGTCTGTAACAGTGGGAGTCATTCTGCTGGCTGTTGTTATCGGTTTCCTTCTCAGCGGAAGGTAAGAGAAGAAGCTGTGTATTTATACTTCTTCAGCTTCTGTAATAACTTTTATCTGACCAGCTGATTAGTGCGATTTAGGCAAAAGCAGCATGTGAACAAAGCTGCCAAGCGGTAGCACTGTAAAATCGCACGAGGGTGGGCTGATTGATCTGTTTGGACAAGCAGGAATGACAAAGGCGCTCTCACAGATGTAGTTCACTTCCCGATGATTTTCATCTGTGTATAGACTGGCCTTGATTATTTGACTTGTTTCTCACAGGAGTGTTTTCACATTCCTTTAAAACTAAGCAGAACATGTTATTACAGGTAAAATGTCTTCAGCCCCATATGTTTGCACTCAGAGCTTGCAAAGGACTTCGCTCATGGAGAAAACTTGGCTTCAGGAAAACACTTGCAAAGAAAATGAGAATAAACCCACCGAAATGGCCAAATGCCCCACATTTTGGTCAGATATGGATTTCATTTTTCACATGTAGGATGTTAATGTGTTCCCCAAGTATTAGTGAATTATACAGAGAGTATCTCCCACAGAGGGAGACACTCTGCTTCAAACCATCCCATTGACTTCTCATGTGCTTAAACATAGGCAAGTGATGAAAGCCTGGGCTATACCTTCTTTGACAACTCTAATGGAAGTTGATGGAATTTCTTGATGAACAAGAGATTGTGGTACTGGGGCAAAATCTGTCTTGCATCAAGATAAGTTTATACTGCAACATTAAATTTGTTTGGCAGCCAGCATGGAAGGCACTTTTTTCATTTTCTACATGTATATTAGTACATTTTTTTAGTGGCAGTAGTCAAATGATGTAACATCCTTCGTGCAAAGCAGTGGGAAGTACATCTACTGATAAGGCTGAATTTGTTTCCAGTGCAAAGTAAACATTTATGCTTCTAAGGTACCCATCAGACCACAGTTGCTTTTATGATACAGGTCTGTTTTAAGATCAGGTTTAGTAAGGTGGCTGTAAATTACAGGATATTGTAAGCATTAAGGGATGTTACAGACACAGAGGAACTGCACTGAGTTGTTGGTTGAGGGTCTTATTTCCCAGAGGAGGTAAGGTATCAGTCTGCAAATGCAGAGCAGTGAAATCCTGCCAGGCTGAGGAACTCGGTCCCCAGGCATAAGGCATCCATGGAAGGACATGGACACAGTTATTTCCTGTCTTGAAAGGTAAGTGTGCTGCCAGACTCGTCTCCACTCAAGGTCAGAGACTGACAGTCTCTTCCAGTTCAGCTGTTCAAGCTCCTGTTGTCTGCTTTGAGTGACTTATTTGGCTTAAAAATGGAAAAGTAAATGCTCCTGTCTGCATGAGAAGCATGCAGCAGCAGAGAGGATTCAGGGGTGCGTAAATGGCTGCAGGCAATTCACACCAGGGCCTACAGGAAAGCTGAGGTCAAAAGACTTGGCTCTGAACACTCTAGACAGGAGTTCAAGTCTCTTCTTAAAGGCTAGAGGTTTTGATTGAAATTCCTCTTCAATCAGAGCAGGTGGATGTGAACCTTGGCTTCCCCCAGCCTGGATGTGTGCTTGTATTGGTGCAAACGGGAGAGTGCACGCGTGCCCGTAGGGAAGCCGTGGGTGTCACCTGGCACCTCTGCAAGGAAGAGTCCGGGGGGGTGAATGACAGGTGGAGGAATGTATATCCCTCTATGGCCATAGGGAATCACAACTGTGTGACTGACAGTACCTCTTATTCTTTCCACAGTCGCTGGCAAGCGCTCGGTACCCCACTGAGGAGGATGTACCCTTGCAGGTCTCCTTTTCACTGCTGCTCTCTCTAGTCTCAGCAAGCAGTTGCACATCCTGAGCCATTTGTCAGCAATTCCCGTTAGTTACATCCTTCTGTCCTTTTGCCTAATGTGCTTTCCAGGATGTGCTTCCTCTTAGCTCTTTATCTCCTGGCATGCTTATAAAAGCCCTTGTGTCCTTTGGCTAGAGTTTTATTGCCGCCTCTGCTGCTACCTTAATCCTCCTACCTTGTGCTCACACCTCCCTCTGTTGACCCCAGGGCAGCTGCAGGTTCCTGGGACCTTCTTCATGGTGCCACGCTGGGTGTCTGGGAAGGGCAGGCACAGGGAGCTGAGCTCTTCATCCATTTTTATCTTTTCAACCCTTCCCCTAACTGAAAAGACCACAGTCCCTCAGCTGGAGCTGGTGGAGAAGCCTCCAGCACCAAGGTTGGGTCCTTTATTAGAAAACTGACTTCAAAACCACAGAGCTTCTCAGCCGGTTTGAGTTCCCGTGAATTTTAAAGCCCATCTAGTACATTGAGTGACTAGTGAGAGCAGCAGAATAAACCCCAAAAATCCAGAGAGATGACAGACAATTTGAAATTAAACAAAGCGAAACAAAGAAATTGCTCTGGTTTGGAAGAAAGCAGAGATGCCAGTGAGATGTGTCGCTCATGCTGCTTTGCCTTGGATATGAATTCAAGACAATTTGTGGAGTAACTCTCCTGCTGTGACAGCAGGGACAATAAATGTGTTCCAAGTCATGGGATAATACCTTTCTGAAGCAGTTAACCTGTTTCTGGAAGATGTTTTCCTATATCTCTGGAGTGGTTATGTTTTTCCAGTGCCTGGTTCCAGGGAGTTACATTTTCTTTCCTAATTCTTTCCTGTGTTTGCTATTAGAAAAACAGCTATTTTGAACTCCAGCTGGAATCGCTACTGCTTGCCACACCAAGCAGGCTGTGCAAAGCCCAGGCTCTGTCTTTTCCGTTGATGTGAGAGAGCAGCTACTGCTCAGCAGCAGAGCTAAGGAGAAAAAACCCTCTTGCTCTGCAGCACTGAGGATGTAGACTGGCCAGCTCCTGCAAATAGGCTGCTCTGTGCTGGCTTCAGGCTGCTCCCAGGTCCCTGAGAAGCCCTGGATGCGCCAGGGTACTCCTCCCTAGGATGCTGTATGGCACCTCTTTGCACCTATCCTCCCAAGTCCCAGGCTGCAGCGAGCAGAGGCTTGAGAGCAGTTCTGCAGTGCAAAATGAATGTCTGCTCTTGGCAGTTCTGAAAGTAGTTTCCAGTCACAGGGCTGAGGAGTTTGCTGGAGTCTGCAGGCTTTTTATTTTTTGCTAGGTTCCCAGAGGCAGAACCACACCTCTGCCTCTTTTTTTGCTTTCAAGTCTCTGCAGTTTTCTCGCTTCTTTTGAATGAATATAAGTAACAGCTTGGCATTTCCCGTTGGCAGCTGGCCCTAAACCAAAGGTCAGTTGAGCAGTAGTCGTGGTGGCATTTCCACATGTCAGCGTCCATCTGTGGAAATGCACTTTGCGTCTGAAGCTGCAGATTCCTGGGAATTTGAAACTAAATGTGCTTCGCCCTAAACAATTAAGCTGCATTTCAGAGCTGATTTACTTGCAGATGCTCCAGAAAACTTCCTGTAAATAACATGTCCTCTGACCAAGGTCATAAGTGCCAAGCCAAATAACTGATCGCTTTTTTAAGTTATCCTGCTCCTTGCATCAAGGGCATATTAATAATATAACAATCAGGATTACAAATCAAAGAGATTCACTAAATCAGACTGTAGTTGTCTCAGCATAAAAAAGAGAAGTGGATTGAAAATCTATTATTAAACCGGCTACAAGTATTGAATTAAAGAACATGGAGTTGTTATTATCCTTGTTTTGCTAGGATTATGTGTTCTCAAAAGCGCAGTGCATTTTACAGATAGAGCAAAGCTATAAATTTTGCTTCCCCAGCAATGCGTGAATTAGATGTCGGTTACCATCATTGTTCCTGATTGAAGCATGTATTAATCTCAAATCATTACTGACTTTTATTTTAAAGTCTGTGTCAGACAATCCAGTGACAAAGATCTTTGCACTCCATCTCACAGGGAGCAGTAAAGTGCCTCAGTTGTTGTTGTGTGGCATCAGTCTCTTTCTCCCTACAAACTGAGGTAAGGAGCCAGGTTTTCAGCACTCTGGGGAGGAGACCAACTGCTCCAGAGCAGTACTCCTCTTTTGTCCTTCAGACCCAGCCCTGTTTGCAAAACAGACAAGGTCTTAGGGGGAGTGTTAAGAGGATGCTGGTCTCTCTAGTCCCCCAAGCTTTCAAACTTCGTAGCACTGAACAAAAGCATGAGCTTCTATAGAGTAAAAGTGGGGAAGATACTAGGTCAATGCTGTGCATGTTTGCAAAAGCTGTTCAAAACAGCTAAGTGAACTGTGCATCTGCATTTATAGCCAACTACCCATTATGGATGACCTTTCCATCTCAAGTGATCTTCCAAAGAACCAGAGGGAGCTTTTCACAGAACTTAGGGAAAAAAAATTTGAAGCAACAAAAAATTGCCCTTTGCCCTGTGCCGTGCTTATATAGGAAGTCTCCTTCTGGCAAGGAGCTAGCCTTTGAAAGACAAAGCAAAGACAAATCTTGCCACCTGGGTATTGGCAATTAGAGGCTCTTACACCAGCGTATCCATCCTTGACCTTAGCTGATTTAGACTTTTAAATATCCGTGCCTGTGGTGGCAGAGGGCTGCTTTCTGGACACAAATATGTGCATCTTGTTAAAAAGTGACGTTCAGGGAATAGAGGGGGTGAAAGATTGTGGTGTATGTCCTAGGTCCTGAGACAGTGTTTACAACCTTCTGTGGTGTGGAAGGTCAAAATGGATGCATTTTTCCACAGCCTCCCCCCATCCTATTTTCCAAGTTGTGTCAGCACTTAAAATAGTTTGCTTTTTCAATATTTCCATAGGAAATGGGAGACAGTCTACAGATAATGGTTTTCATAGAGAATTTTTCCAGCGTGAGTCACAATTTTTGTTAGTTGGGACTTTTTAAAGGATTTTTATCTCCATGTTCTTGCCTGCTCTTCCTTCTTCCTGCAGGACATTGTCTCCTGTGATTTATAGCCACTTTATTATGCTGCCTACTGCCAAATATTCCCCACGATTCACCTGACAAGAGGAAGGATTTTGTTGAGGAAGCTCTTGCTCTGCCAAGTCAAAATTCCCATCCACCAAGCGCAGGCAGGGTCTGGTCCTGCCTCTGTTGGGGTCAAGGTTTTTACTACTTGCATCCTATTAACAGCCTCTTTGCTGGTACATCTTCCCAGAGAGGAGCAGCACTGGTGTACACTACCGCTCTCCACGGAAGGCATAGTGCTCCAGTGCACCCTTCTGCACAGTGTCATGCCTTCCCAGAGCCGGTGTGGAAATCTGCTGCCAGTAGCACCCGTCTCTAACATCCTGTCAAGATCAGCTTGTCAGATTTGGCTGCTCCAACGCCTCATTCCTCTTCTATTCTAAACACTTTTCAGCTGAGTGCAAACTTGCTGGGCTCCCCAAGCCAGTCTTTGCTGTGCAGTTTCGAGGTGGGTTTAGGGACCCAGGCTAATCTGCCTTCAGATAACCTTGGCCCAGATAGAAGGTGAGAGTTGACCAAATCTGTAATTAAGCTCCAGGTTATTTCTGAGTTCCTCTGGTAGCGGCCGAGGGAATGGGCTGGGAGGACTGTCGTGAGCAGATAAGCAACCGGCATAAGCTCTGTCCGAGCAGGGAAAATGGGGGACACTGGAGCAGTAAGTGATGAAACCCCCTCACCTTCTTGCAGGTGATTTGTTTGATGGCATTGTGCAAGTCCTGTTTCCACTTGGAGAAGAGAACAGGGCCACCCTTCAAGCTGGAATTTGTAGCAGCTTGAGGCTCCTGCTGAGCACCCCATGTCTATGTAGCCTTTGAAAGTGGGGTTTTACAGTGTCTTCTCTTGGCTGTGGAGTGGGTAGAGAATGAAGAAGGAAGTCAGACTCTTGTCCTTCTGCACTTCTGAATATGTGGATGTTTCACCTTGCTTTGGAGTCAGAAGTGTGACCTCTCCTGGGGCTTCTCCATGTAGCAGCACTTGGCCTCTTACCTAGAAGAAAGGTTATCTCCACTTTCTTATGTCTTAGACATAGAAAAGTGTAATGCCAGAGGTCTTTCCAAGTGCAGTTCCTTTCCCTGAAGACATTGCTTTCCTTCCCCCTAGTGACTGCGTAGATATCATCTGCTTGGCCTTCTGCATTCTCAGTTTTTCTCGGACAGTGCAGAGACGCGCTTTAACGTGGGAACTAGGATAGCTCAGCAGGAAGAGCAGGTGACACCTTAAATATTTGTATCTTTTGGGACAAAGTGGGAATATATTCCTAGCAGCTCATAGTGTGTAATGCTGCTTCTCTGATGCTTAGAGCAAGCCTGTTGACTCAGGAATTGCTAGGTGTAGCGCTGGCCTCCTGACCTGGTGATGCAGGAAGCAATCATTACCATCACTCAAGGCTGCATGAAGGATTAGAAAAATATTCCCAGGCACCCTCAAGTATTTCAGTCTCTAATTGCAAGCCTCTGAAGAACATCCCATTAGAACAGCTTATTAAAAGCAACAAACGAGACTTCCATTTATCATGATTTCAAGACTTCAACTTACAACTCTTAAAAGCCACATCTATATATGGCAGGGCCTCTCTGAATTCTATCTAGCCATTAAAACTGTAGTTTAATTCCAAATGCTCTCTGGGTCATCTGCAGACTTGTGGCAAATTAATTACATTAATTGCAGGCACAGTTGCTGGGGCCCATGATATATATACATTTCATTAACAGAGCCCAGGGTTTGAAACAATGCCAAGGGTGTTGATAAGTCCTCCTCGCACAGGTTTATTAAAGTTTGCTCTCTGGACAGTTGGGTTTGCAAACCACGTAAGCATTGTGGGGGTCACCTTAGCTGGAACTGGAGGAGTGTTGTGTCTGTGTGCCTGAGATAGCTGAAAGCAGCAGAGTTGGGCTGGCAAGGAGCAGGGCGGTGCCAGCAGGCCACAGAAGTCCTGGAGGTGTCACTGCAGCTCCAGACTCCTCTGCACTTTCTCTGCCCATCTGCAGCCCTTTCCTTGAAGCCAGGGCTAGAAGCAGGTGTCACACCTTGTTTCAAGCCAGCTTGGCTTTTGGAGATGGTGTCGCCTCAGCACCTGTGCTTTCCCAGCAGAGGGGATTTAACGCTGCAGGTGTTTTCTCAATAGTCTTTGCTGTTACCTAGACATGTCATCTGTTATCCTGCAGCAGATCAGAAGGGCTCCTGACCAGGAGCAGCCCCCACAAGCTCTCCTCATAGTGTGATGGTTGATTCAGTGAGGCTGGAGGAGACTTTGCAGATAAAATTGATGTATGCAGTGCTTGGTTCAACTTTGCTCTCCAATACAGGTCAGCTTGCTGGCTAAAGATCTTAAAACCCTGGAGAAGCCCGAGTGTATTTCATTAAACAGTATTTTAATCTTATCCACAGCATTTGATTGTGTCTGGAAGGCTTTTGCTTTCAGTTCCTCAGTTTCTAGACTAAAAAAGCCCTGCAGAAAATGGGGAGATGGGAACTGGGCCCCTCCTAGAAGCCATCAGCACCCGAATCCAATGGCCACAAGATGCATGATGGCTTTGCTTGAGTTTAACATTGGTTTTATTTGCCTCAGGATTTTTATATTTTGAAGTTTATCTGTCAAATCAAGCCATCCTTTTAAGACAAACAGTAATAGATCTTCCTTTGTCCTGACTTTTCAGACCAATTAGTAAGTTCACTTACCTATCCAAGTGCTCCTTGGACTGGAAAGTGAATTTTATTGTCTGCTGATCCAGTTTAGTTTGTTTCTAAGCGCTTTAGACTTCCGCTAATGCTAAACCTCAGAGTATTTTGACCATAAGTGCACAGCTGATGGGTTTGCTGGAGCAAGGCTGCACTGAGGAACGTTTCTCTTGCACCTGAACATTTTCTTTTTTACTCTGTATAAAGAGAGTGAGATCTGAAGTGCTCTGGATTCAGTGCAGGGAACTGATTTTGTCTCAGAGCAGCCCTGTTGCTGATGAGGCCTCGAAGAGTTTTTTTTGTTCAAGGAAACAGTGAGCTCTTTTCAGTTTAAGGAAGTGGTTGCTTTTCAGGTTAATTGAACGGTTGTTTGGGAAACTTTGACTTTGCATGCTGAGTGGTGTGGAGGTGTGGGAAGGTCTGGTGGCAGCAACCATTAGAAAATGCCTGGGGGGAAAGGGCCTCCTAGCTGAAACATAAGCTAGAGGGTCACAGCAAACTGATCTTCTGGAGATGCACCAGTTCCTGCACTCAAATCCGGCAAGGTTAACAGAAGAAAATGGCAAAATTTACTCAAGGTGTAGTGCTTGGGTTCCCTTTGTGTGCCTTTGGGTTTTGGATCTCTGGTGTTAACTTGGTTTTAACTTGGATCTATGGAGTGGTTTAGTGAAGGCTGATCTGCTTCCATGTTAGTATGACTGAACAAGCTGGGGCATTATGAAAATAGAAAGTATTGTCAATTATAGTAAGAGATATTGGCATTGCTGTTTAGAAAATGTTAGCAAGTTGTTTTGCTGATGCAAAAGGAGCTTAGAAGACATTCTTCACCAGTTTTAATTTAAGTACGCACATAATCCAGTGTATAATTCTGTAAATCATTGCATGCCTGAAGTTACTTTGCATCATAATTTAAGGCAATGCAGTTGCAGAATGTTAATTTTGTCTAAATAAACTATTCTAATGTATTTAGGCATTGTAATTCATACTGTATAAAAATCTGACGTGCACAGAATTTTTTTCAAGGATGACATGTCGTGAGTACTGAGGAGAAACGATGAGTGAGATCTTCAGCTGGCTTTAACTGGAGTATACCTGCACCACTGGGCTCCTGCTTGTACTGGAGTCCTTCCTGTTGTTTCTTCTACACTATGTTCTTTTCCAGGGTAAACTATGTTAACAGATTTGGTAACAGAAAAATTGTCTGTGCAAGGATATCTGACAAGGATAAAGGGCAATTAGTGAGGTGCAGCCGGCACTGGGTGGAGAACTGATGCCAGGCAAGCCTGTAGTCTGATTAAAGTAATGGGTGAGCAGCCTTCAAAGGCAAGCTGTGGGTGCATGGAGCACCTTGCAGCTCACCATATTTTGAGTTTATTTAGGCTGAATGCTCTCACACGACTCACAAGGTCTGCTTCTGCAGATACCTAACGTGTGTGCTGGTAAAAGGAGATGCAGAAGGGGCTCTGTGAGTACATACATAAGGGTCTGCAAAAGCAGGGCTCGTATTCATCCAGTGCTTTTCCTTTTTTAAAGGCAGTTGTAATTGTACCACATGCACACTTGTGGAAAAAAGTCACTTTGCCTGCTTCAAGGCAGGTGCTTAAGTTTAAGCACATGGGTGGCCCCATTAATCCTGATGGTGGTACTCAAGTACAGGAAGCACATGGTTAATTGCTTTACAGGACCAGGTTCTAGACACTCTCCCCAAGGCATTTTTCACCAACAATAGCATGTGCCATGAAATTTTTGCAGCCCAGGGTGTTCGGGTCCAAATAACAATGGCAATAAGAAGGAAGAAGTACATATAAAAATGTTGCGAATGTATTTGCACCTTGCCAGGGCGGTGGGATTATTCCTTATCCTGGGCCTTTTTGTTTGCTTTTCAGTTGCTGCGATCATGGCTGTGGGTGGGCTTCTTCTCTGCGTGCTGTTGCCTATCCGAGCCTAACATGGTCAGTGTTCCCACCCGTGCTGGCTCCTACTTCGTGTCCTCCGTCCATGTTCTCTGTGCACAGTCTGCCTCTCCCTTCCTTTCTTGTTTGGGCCTGGAAATCACTTTCTCATCTGATCCCTGTACCCAGCTTGTCTATCTCAACAACTGGAAGTAGCGTGACCTGAAGCAGAGTGTACCTTCAGCACGAGCAGGGAGCTCAGGGGGAAAAACCCGCTGTGTTATGCCATGATCAATCCAAACACTGCACCAGGTGTCTGATAAAACATCACGTATGCCGGACACCCACCAAGTTCTGCGTCTTGTCATCCGAAGGGGCCGGGGGGAGGTGGTGTGTCCCCAGAGGGGAGGCAGGGGGTAGGCGGGAGTGGAAAGGTGTTTAGTGGCATGTGACATGCATGTCAGCGGAATGCACTGTATGTCCTGGACATACGTGTCCGTGTGTGACGCACACAGCAATGACATGGTGCTGTTTGCCCACGATATGCTCCAGCAGCATTGGACATATCTCTGCGGGTGTCCTGAAGTGCGTGTCCATGCTGCATGCTGTCCTGTTCTGCCTCACCACTTTCTGCTCTCTAATACTCTCCCCTCTTTTCTAACTAGTCAAAGGAGGGGGGATTTTAATTTCTGTTGGTTTGACTGGATGCTAGTTGAGTTGCTTCCCAAAGAAGAATCAACTAGAATATTTGTGTGGGCAGAGATCTTCCTAAGCCTCCTAAGAGACGCATGTAATCACCATCCCCATCAGATAGCTGCTTGAGACCACAGAACTTCTGAGACATCCCACATGCACTGTTAAGTTGGGAAGGTTTTTCAGCCTAGCTGGTGAGAGGTGTGGAGCTCTTCTACTGTGTTTTCTGGGGGATGCTGAGGCTTTGCATGGTGGTAGCTGGGTCATGGTGCAGTCCCTTGCTGTGGGGCACAGCAGTCACTAAGGTCGACCATTGTGGGGTCCTCTAGTGCTGTATTTTTATTTTGATAATGGCCTGAACCAAGGAGGAGTTTGGGTTTTGGTTTTGGTTTTTATTCCTGATGGAGCATTTTTGACTTGGTTTTTGTGACTTTTCAGTGCTTAAAGAGCAGAGTTAGCAAGCAAGGATGCTTAGCTCAAAGTGTGTACCTGTAAAAGGTTGTTCTGGTATGTGGGCCTCTGTGTTGGCAATGATTGCTCTGAAAGAAAACCTCACAGTACTTCTGTTGCCTGTCGTGCCTGTGGCACCAGTGCACAAGCAGTCCCTCACTGCAAGTCGTGCTTCCAAGGTCCTCAGTGAGGTCCCCAACCAGAGTGTGACAGCAATGAAGAATACTTCTCAGAGAAGAAGAATCTAGGATTGGACTGGATGGCTATGAAGACGAGAGACTCACAAGGAGAACTTGGCTGACCTGGAAAACACCCTCTGCAGGTTTCCTCCTAAGGTGCAGGGGGACTAATGTGGCAGCAAGCTGGGAGGGGGAAATGGGAAAAGTTACTTCAAGGCACGGATGCCGTTTGCTTGTGCTATGGGAAGGCACGACAACCTCTTTAGAGAGATTTATGGAAATCACTTCAGAGGGAGCTTCCTGCAAGAGGGGAAAACGGTATCTTGTTTAAGTTATTTTTAATTGTTCTGGTGGTGGTTTAGGAAAGCAGAGAGTCATTCGGTGCAAAGGCAGGGAAAGACTAAAGACTAAAAATACCACTGCTGGATTTGTGAAGCTTCCTTTGTAAGGCATCCAAGTTAATCAGAGGTCAAAGACAGGGTCACACAGTGTAGAGGGGGACAGCAGTGCTGGGAAAGCAGCTGAGAAGGTTGTGAGCCTGCAGCCCTTTGGAAGGGAATCTGCCCGGTTCCTCTCAGGCCAGCCATCTACTGTATCTGTGGACTGAGCTGAAGGTCTTTGC
Source organism: Oriolus oriolus (assembly GCA_013400235.1). Classification (NCBI taxonomy): domain Eukaryota; kingdom Metazoa; phylum Chordata; class Aves; order Passeriformes; family Corvidae; genus Oriolus; species Oriolus oriolus. The sequence goes on from VXBT01003146.1 coordinate 1,411,177, forward strand.
TTGTCATCACCAGACTTTTTACTGCTCCTTAGATCTTGTGCAGGAGGAAAGTGAACAGAAAAACAGAAAGCAACTTCCAGTGTAGAAGCTGTTCAGTTTACACCAGTCCCTTGAGTATTCCCTGGTTTTTTGATACTGAATTTGTGCTGGGATTGCAGGTGGCGAAGGCAAATGCTGAACACAGACTATCACTAGTGGTAGGCTTTTGCCTCTGGCTCTCAGTATCAGTGTTGTTTATCAAGGATAAAGCTATTTACTGAACAAGTTATTGTCTCCACACATGAGCTGAGGCGGCAGGATCTTGGCCGGATGGACAGATCCATGTTTGTTTGTTCCTCTGCATGGAACACAATCCTGCCCTGCAACACGTATGCAGCTTTATTGCTTTAACATCTTGGAACAAATAGTCTGAAATAAGCACTAACCCTTTGTAAAAAACAACCTTGCAGTCCCTGCAAACCTCCTGTAAAGTGACAGCTTGAGATGGGTTGGAAGCATTTCTCTCAGTTGATTTATTGTAGAAGACATGCTTCTGAGTGCAGGTCTCACCCCTGAAAAAAAAGTGGTCTTTTGTCCCTGTTTCAGAGAAATGCATATGCTTTTTTTATCTCATATTTAAGAGATTAAATACACGTATAAATCTCTGCAAGACTGGAATGGGAGATTGCATGCTGCTTCAGGGCACAGCCTATTCGATGGTACTGACTGCACCTAGCAAGGTGAAGTCCCTTTCCTCATCAGGGATGTCTCAGTGCTGTCCCCATGTGCATTTCCAGTCATGCCTTGGCTGTGTGCTGAAATGCTGTGGCCTATGCCTGCAAAAAAAGTATGTAAAGATTTTTCCACATCCCCACCTAGGGCTTGACATCCAAGGTCCAGGTTCACAGACCCCTGGCTGTGTCTTGCCTTGTGACCAGAATGGTGGCCCTAGCTAGGGAGGTGAAAACTCCTTCCCTTACGCATTCTGTGGTTTTCAGGGGAACACCTCAAGTGGCCAAAGGGCCACGCACAACCCAGCAAGGGTATCCTGAAGTGCAGGGCAGAAACAAAAGCATCTCCATCAGTCCAGGGAGAGAAAGCATCTTCCTGCCTCACTTCTTGAAGGATTTTTCTCCATGAATTGGCTTCTGTCGTGCAAGGTAGTGGGCGCTGGTTTCCCAGCTGGATTCTTCATCTTTCTACCTGTCCGTTTTATATTTTATAAACCTATATAGGGATCATTTTACAACTTCACTTTTATAATCTGCTCCATAAATATTTTACGAGCTGCCTGCCAATCTGCAAGTAGTTTTTAAATAAGACATGATGCCTTAAGAATATTTAAAGTCTCACTTTTCTTTTTACCTCTGATACTTTTATTGAAAAACACAGAGCTGTGCAAGGAAGACATCTGCTTTCTACATAGAGAAACTGGGACAAATCCGCAACAGGAGTAAATTAATTGAGATTCAGGTGTGCTGCTGAATTACGTTAACTCTTTGGCTGAGTGTCTCCAGCTCGGTGGGAGATGAAGCGAGTGTCAGGATTTTTATGCTTTTGCTGTGCATGATATAGAAAATATATAGGAAATCCATGGTTTGTACAGTGATAATAAACTAGAGAATGAGTCTTCCGTCAGAGCTTTTGACTCACAGCTTTGCCAATAAATATTAAGAGCAAATGCACATGCAGAAATGGATTATTTCACAAACAATTGAGAGCTTTTTTTTCCTCCCAAAATATATTGCAAAGCCAAAATATTTAGATATTTTGATTTGCCAGTAAGATTCACAAAGTGACTGAGGACTGTTAACCTGAAATTGCAGATTTTTATGGGATTTAGTTGGGAAAGAAAGGAGAAAAAAATGCTTGTGTGTGTTATTTAAAGCACCTGAAGGTCAAGAATGGAAGAAGCGTGGTTTGGTCACAGTCAGTGTGGACTGTGGCTAGTTTGAGAAAGTGTGTGAAGGGCACAAGTGATGGCAGTTTTTGCAGCAAGCTTTATTAGTGACACCCAACTGTTGCTTGACAGTCACAGTCCACTAGCTGCCATTTCACTTTGACGTGTCTTGTCAAGGCTCGTTTTAACGATGCCGCGGGCGTCCCAGAGCCTGATTTCGTATGCTGATGGGATGTGCTGCGGTATGGGTTACCCAGCTCGAGAGAAGGGGGCAGTTGCAGCCAGCTGCTTTGCATTGGCCCTTGGAGTGTGTCCGTGGGCAGTAAAACACTGACCATTGTGCGTCAAGGTGTGCTTGGATCACTGCATGCAGGGGATGGCGTGTTTCTGTCTCCTCCGTATTTATGGTCAAGGAATCGGGAGGTGCAGGTCATAGAAAGGATGATGTTAGAAAAGCATTTTTACAGGCAAAGTGCTCCAGATCTGAAGAAGAGATAAGGGCATTTGCTCCAAAAGGAAAGCAGAATATCGGATATGTTCATTTGGTAGAAGGATGAATTGACATATTCGTGTATTTTTACAAGGAAAATTGAGTCATATGCCTCCATCCGGAAGAATTAGTTCTGCAGAAAACTGATGTAACTTTGGCAACTTGCAGCAGAAAAAAATGGGGTTCCCAGAAGCGGGACTTGATACTGGGACTCATCTCTGTAATTTATTTAGTTAAAGGGGAGGTCATATGATGAAGAAGAAGGATCAGTTCTCACGAAGGGTTTGTGAACACCAGAATGTGCTTTGAAATGAGCCTTACTCCCAGGGTCTCCAGGTACACCTAGTGCTTAGGATTTGAGTTAATTATGCAGGACCCCATCTCAGGAAATGGCGCTGCAGGTTTTAGAGCAAGGCGATGAGCACCAACATGCAGATAACTTGAGCCGCATCTCTGGGCACCTCAGTGCTATTCTTGTGGGGTTGGCATTCAAAGTGTTATGGTCTCAGTTTGGTTGCTGCTGCTGAAATCGTGCCCTGCATGGATAGCCTGGCTGTTATCAAGTGCAACCTATTTATCTCCTTGCCTGTGTCCCCAGACTGCCTGCCGGCCTTCCCTTGTCTTCTTGATCCGTTCCCCTGCGCTTGCACAGCCTTTGCTATCTCTGTCTTTCCTTCCTCTCCCTGTGGCACAGGTCTCCCTTTGTCCCCAAGGTAAGCTTTCTCTTCCCTGGAATAGCCCCAGAAGCTCATGTTGCTTTTCCCCTCCTCAGCTGTCTGGTGTCCAGCTCTGCTGGGTCCAGCTCAATGGTGGGGTCTCATCGTGTGCAGGCTTTTGTTTAGAACTGTGATCATTTCACAAACCCAGTGCCAGAATCCTACAGCCAAAAGGCTGCTTGGCCCCTTGCATCCGGGCAGACAGCAGCTCCCTGTAATAGGGCTTCATGCTGAGGGCATGTTTCATGCAGATGCCTGTTACTGCCTCCTCCTAATTGCAGTTTTGTTCCTGCTAATCATGTGCTTCTTGCTGTGAGTGATGCTGGAGTGCTCACATGCCCCTAGCTCAAAAATCACGGAAGCAGTGGAAGAGAGGTTTCTCAGCTTTAAGTGGCTTCTTAGTAGCCTGAGGCTTTCTTTGAGGTGTGCCAGCTAGTGATTCCAGTGCATGCTGGCTGGCTTGCAGGTGTCTGTTCCAGGTTTTCCATTCTACCAAGCAGTGTCTTGCAGTCTCATGTCCATGCAGTTTGCTGTAAGGATGATCCAGTTCCCGTATCCAGTTATGTTATCAGGTCCTTGGAAAGACAAGCATATATATGTGCATCCTACATACCTCATCTCGTATTTTTAAATGTGTGTGTGTGTATAGGAATTCTTCTCACCTGTGCAGTTGTCCTGGGGCTTCCTATGTGGTTGTCTAAATGAAGCAGATCTCAGAAATGCCACCAAAGCAGACGTGCATGCAATGCTAATGCAAAACTATCACCTAGAAAACCAGTGGGAAGAATGAAGCTGAGGCAGGGAAGGGCAACCAAAAACTAATTGGAGGATGCCCTGGAAGAGGTGCGACTTCCGTATGACTGTGGTTGCAACTCCACGGTAGGATTCAGCACTATCCTTGTGCTGTCTGGTGCTAAGGTGGGAGCAGGATAGATCAGGCAGCTTGCCACCTTCCATCTTTATTCTGCTGGGCAGAGGGGATTCCGTGAATGGCAGCTCCCCTGTGGAAAGACAGGAGATGTGCATGAGGTGCTGTGCAGAGCCAACAATATGTAGGAGACATCAGAAGGCAATGAGGCAACAGGTTTGGTTTGGTTTTGTTTTAAGCCATTATTTTGCATGTGTATAAGGTGTTAATATTTACACAAGGCCATTTTCTAAAATATCATAATTTAAAGTTCTGTGCAAATGCCCAGTGGATGAAGGGGAGCATGCAAGACATACAACACAGTGCCTGCAAAAGCTCTGCAGTCCAGGAGATTTGATTTCTGCAATTCTAATGTTTCATCCCATTCCCCTTCCATTGTCCTTCCTGTTCCTGCTTTCTTTTCTTCTGAATAATAGCTGCATTAGATGTCAGGTAGAGTGGAGTTGTTGAGAAGCATCTGTGGGATTTGGAAACACAAGTCCAATTGAAAATCCACGGGCCTTGAGCCCTGAATCCCATTAGGGAAATTGCAAGTAGTTTGATGAGCTAAAACTGGGACAGCAGCGGTAGAGCCGCTAGAGAGGTTGGGTTCGTCACTGCTCTGGGTTTCAGTGCATTGTGATGCGAAGTAAAGAATGGAGTTCTGCCGTACCAGAGACAAAAATACTCTTCTGTTGTGTTTTTTTTTTCCCAGGCGGTGTGGCTATAGCAAGGCTAAACAAGATCCAGAAGAAGAAAAGATGCATTTTCATAATGGCCACAGTGAGTAAAGAGCAAACATATATATGTGGTGTTGGTTTTCTGTGGAGATGAGAAATTCAACTGAGAGGTGGTTTTCAGAAAAAAAAAAAAAAATCTGGTTTTGCTGGTAATTCACAAAATAATTGTTTGTGCAGTATTGTCCCCACCTGCCCCTGCTGCAAGCCCGACAGAGAACTGAACATCTGAACAGTCCTTGTAGTATGTGTTGAGCTATTCACGCCTGTATGTTTGCAGCAGATCTTTCTAGTGAGCCATTTTGGTTTGTTCCTCTGTCCTTGCTGTGTGAACAAAGATGTTTATAATTTTTCCTGGTCAGCACATAACAACTCAGCATTTTTGTGGTCTGGACTCATCAGTCCAAAATACCTGTTTGAAAGCCTTGCTTCACCCCAGCTGGCTGTGAGGACCAAGCCCACTGCGGCTCTTTGGCTTGGCTACTTCTGCAGAGGTGTGAGGAATAACACCTATTTCCTGCACCTAGGAAGCTTTCAGAAATGCTGTGTTAATGCCCTTGAATAGAAAACCCACCTGCGGTGATGCTAGAAAGTAAATCTCGTGGTTGCTATCAGTCCTTCCTTCATCAAGAGCTGTGGGATCTGGGGGTGGGTAACAGTGAGGTGCCTTTTGGGGTGGAAAAGGCAAACATATCGTGAGTGAAAGTCAAATTTCCATTAGTGCTATGTAATGAAGGCAGCAGGAAGCAAATCAATTAAGAGCCACAGTGTAATGTAGCTGTCTCATTAGACTGATGAGCAATTCTTCATGTGAGTAGCCTTAATGATTGTCAAAACAAACTTATAATATGGATAATGAAAATACTTTCTCCTCTCTCAAGTCCTAGAGAAAAAGCCTGCTATTGATTATATTTATACTGATACAACCCACAGGCTTTGTACTGCAAATATGCAGTTCTTTTAAATCTCAGTAACTCTGTCTGAAATAATGTGGGTGATTGATTAGCTGATGTGTGACTGGTAGGGCATAATTTATTTCAGCTCTCCATCAACCCCCATCCATCCAGCTTGCTTTGCAGGTTACTCCTGTGACATTTTGCTATTTGTACTTTTCCTCCTGGTGTACCCTCTCTAGTTCCAGAAGAGGATCCTCTTCTGCCAGACACCGGACCAGCCCGTTACACAGCACCAAAAGGGATTTTTAGCTGCATGTCATTCCAGCTGAGCACTGTTGTGCTTTCCTAAATATGATGAGGTTGCACACATATGTCACACAGAAACTAAATGTCATTTTTCAAGAATGATACTCATTTTCTCCATAGAAATAAATTTCCAGCAGAGCAGAGTGCAAGGGGCAGGAGTGTGTAGTGCCCATTTGCCGTGATGTCATGTGCTGTTAAATGTGCCTCATTTGTGTGTTGCAGTTAAGCTGCCTGGAGTAAGGACCTATGTTGACCCCCACACCTACGAGGACCCCAATCAAGCTGTCCACGAGTTTGCTAAGGAAATTGAAGCTTCATGCATAACCATTGAGAGAGTTATCGGAGCCGGTATGGAAGTGCATTCCATGACCCTTTAGCAACGTGAGGGGTTGGCTTTCCTAACGCGAGAGATCTGGGAAGGGCCGTGAAATATTTGATCTGTTAGGTACCCTGCAAGTGAAGGTGAGCATGTTCCAACTGAAGTTTGGGACAGACCTGTCACTGTCTGCAGTTTTGAAATTCAGGAGCTGAACTGAAAATGTCAGAAAGTGGTCGTCACATTTGGACCCAGCTGAGCTATTTCAGTGGACGCTAAGGGAAAGAAGTCACTGAATTTTCACATTCTTTTTACCATTTTGACCTTTTTATTCCCCAACATGAAGTTCAGTCTCGAAGCAAAAATTAAGAATAAGAAGTCACCTGGGAAATTAAAAAAGCATATGCCAAAGTCCAAAGCTTTAAACTTCCTTGGTTAAAAGAAGAAACTCCCATTTCGTTTCCAGTAAAGCTGTTGGTTTAGACTTGCACCCAACCTTAGGAGTATTTTCTATCCTCTGAAATTGTGGGTTTGGACATAATTTACTGTTCACCAGAAAAAAAATCCATTTCGGTTACTTTTTGGAAAAGGTAGTAATAAAATTGTATAGAGTTTATAGTCTATAAAAATATATGTTACTGTGAAAGGCTGACAGCTTTCCATCTGTGTAAGTTACCAAAGGCAGGTTAAGAAGCAAGTGGTTTGAGTTTTACAGCTATGCACACAGGACAGTGCTATAGGATGTGACAGGGCTCCTTCATATAGTAGACAAGAATACGAAATGAGAAAAAAGCCCAGTAGAATATAAAGCATAGCTCTTTAAAGATAGGAAAATTACATTTTTACTCCTAGTTTTCTTGTGCTTATGAATTACTTGGCATGTGGTACAGTGGCTATTTGAGATGGTCGTCACTGTGATGTTCGGCAGTCCATATCCATGAATGCAGGGCAGCCCTTTGTGCTTTTCATCAGCCGAGGCTGTGCTGCATCCTGTAGGCAGAGGCACATTGTGTGTTGCCTTGATGTGGTGTGATTCTGTTCTTCCCGATTTTCCTCTGAAGGTGAATTTGGGGAAGTCTGCAGTGGGCGGCTGAAGCTGCAGGGAAAGCGTGAGTTTCCAGTGGCTATAAAAACTCTGAAGGTGGGCTACACAGAGAAACAGAGAAGAGATTTCTTGGGAGAAGCAAGCATCATGGGACAGTTTGACCACCCCAACATCATCCACCTGGAAGGTGTCGTCACAAAAAGTAGGTACAACTTGCTGTGGACTGCTCTCTGTGAACTCTGGCTGATGGGAGAGTTGGTTAAGGGAGGAGGACTTAGGTGATTCCTGTTCTGAATGCACCTTTTATAATTTCTCAAACAAAAGTTTTGCTTTCCAGAAGCAGGGAAGGAGAACGGGACTGCAGGTGAAGATGACAGGACTGTATAAAACCACAATTAAAGCAAGCTCCCCCTGGGATCTGCTAGAGATGCCACTGATAATAGTTGCCCATGGTGCTGGCATATGGGAGGGATTGAAGGCAGCCCAGCACGAAAGTGACTGAGGTCTGACTGCTCAGTTTGCAAAACAACCTTCTGTAACTCTTCCAGCCCAGTTCCTCTCCAAATTACAGTATGCACTAAAGATAAGGGCAGGGAAAGGGACAGCAAATCCCAATGTGCCCAGCACAAGACTGTTGGCGCTGTGCTGAGGCCATGGAAAACGTGTAGCACTGTTTTTACTCATCCATTTTAGAGCCTTGGAGGATCTACTTTATTTGCATCAAGGATTATTTTGTGGAAAAGAACTACTCCTTTATTTTAAGATGTATTTTAAGTGAAGAAGCACCAGCCTCACAGGTGTGAATGGCTGTCTCCCCTCTTGTCTTCACGTTTGGCAATGTCAGAGTTTGCTTAGCTACTGCTGTTCAGATGGTGGCGTGTGGGGCCATGTGCTGCTCTCAGTACCGTTTGTCATTCTTCAGAGGGAGCATCTCCAACATTAGTTCTTTTTCAGAGCTGCAGTAGAGAAGGTACAGAGGCTCTAGCAGTTTGTCCTTGTAACCTCCACAAAATCAATGCTGTTTTGTAATCAACAGCCTTTTCATGCATCTTTCCTTGAAATTGCATTTCCTAAAACTTTGGAGAAAAGGAAAAATAACCAAAATAGATTTCTCCCAAAAATTTGTAATAAATATCAAAATCTCTTGGGGACATCTTGTGTAACCCTTAATACATAAGAGCTCCAATTTCTATCCCTTCAGGGATGTGGAATATTGGGCAGGGTGATGATTATACATCCATGAAAGCTGCTACTGGCGTGGGCTTGAGTCTTTCTGGCTGCTGGGGCCTCAGGGGATGGTTGGGAATCTCACTTTTAGTGAGGATGTTCCTCCCTAGCAAGCTGCCTTTTATATAAAGTGGCTGTCTGCTCCAAAGGCTGTGGAAACACAGGGAGCTCTGCTTCTAAATTGGACTTGGAGCAACTGGAGTTTGGATTCAGTTATATGCACCCAGAGCTTCTCATTATCACAGTAAATGTTTGTTTACTGCACTCAAAATTTTTTTCCAGCAGACATCTGTAGCATCTTCATAGCTTTTTCCTTTTCTTTTACATGGACCAAAACAACCTTTATGAATCACAAAGTATTCTACTCTCTCAAAGTATTTAACTTCTTTTACTCTTCAGTGTCTCAGTCATTGGCCCTTTATAGAATCAGCTCTTTAGGGCAGAATGTCTTTTCTGCATCATGATTTACTTTGGAAGTAAATTAAGTTAAATTGAATTAGGCCATTTTTAATTCTGAATGAGAATATAGTTGTATTTAAACTAATATAGTTCAAATGCACACCTTAGTTAATTTGGACTAATCATTCTCCCCTTGCAGACAAACCCTTAGCTATTTCTGCTTTACAAAGGTAGTGACAGTTTTCATTTGCATCCCATTTGGTTGCACCGATGGTGTTCACATTGCATTAATACATTGGCACGAGTGTCATCAGCATATATTTTATAAACGTGTAATGCCAGCAGGAGGAAGCCCTGGTGACACAGAGAATTAGCCCAGCGCTTTGGAAGGGCTGATGTTTACTTTTAATTTACTTTGTTCAAAGTTATCTATTTGTGTCCTTATTTCCATTCTCTTGGATACGGGGTTAATTTATTCCATGATTGCTGCCAACCTGTAGCAGTCAGATAATGAAACGTAAGTGCCAGAAGTCCTACTTTTTTTTCTCTGATGGCATCCAAAGGCCTGGAGGAGGTCCCCCAGGGTGGTGGCATAACAAGACCTCATCCTCACTGCAACACTGCCTTGAAGTGTCAGAGATAAGGAACTCCATGCTACAGTTGGGTGTTCAGCATTTAAAAACAAAAAATTTTTTGAACATTTGAGATATCCCTGTGGTTTTCTTCCCTGCAAAGCCACTGACATGTTTGCCAAACAACAGCAACAGCCCCCGAGATCTCTCCTCCCTCCTACGTGCAGCCCATGTTGTACATAGACAGGTGGCTGTCATCCTTAAAATCAGGCCCATCATTTTGTTTGGGATTCAACAATATTTTTCATGGTCCCAAGCTGCATTTCTCGTATCAAAAGTAGTATTTTGGGCAAGTTTCAAGCTTGGGCAAAGGCTTTGATAGTAACTTAAAAGAACTGAAGCAGCACAGGTCCTTCATGCTACAAAGGTAGTATTTGCACAGCAATGGGTATTTTGATTGACAAGTTCACAATTACCTTTGTTATGTACATAATTAAGCAGTAAATCAGGCAAAATAGTTAAGGTAATTGAAAATGGGAAAATTGAGATCTATCTAAATGGTAGGACATGCACGGATTTTTAGTATTTACCTTCATGTGCATGTTACGACACACGGCAGCTCTCGTTGATCATTTCTATAAAAGACATTTATAATGCACTTTACAAATAACTGACAGCTCCTCTTTTGTCTGTGCTTCGTGCTAGCTAATGGAAATTGATTTAAATAAAAAATAATTTACATGTTCGTATAAGATTTCATTGAATTTACAAGGGCTGGAGCACACCACATTAATTATTGCTACGCCATTGTGGCAAGCTAGCGAGAAATTAGATATAAAAACTGAGCAAAAACTATATATAATTACCATTAAAATGACTCGGGCATGAAAATTAATCAAACAGATTTGGAAAAACATTATTATTCCTGTCAACAATAGGAGACCAGGTCTTTTGTTAAGAACTTTTACTTTGATTTCCGCTTGCACTCATTCCATACTTAACTAGCTTTTGTTCTGCGGTGTAAATATTCCTTTTCTTACTTCCAGATGTGTTTACAACGGTAGTCACATGGAATTACTTGAATTACAAGGAATGCAATCCCATCCTTTCCTGGTCTTGGTTTTGGTGGCTACTGAGCTCAAGCTTCAGATCATCCCTGTTGCTCTTGTTGGGCTCCTGTTGTTTCTTCAGGGTGTTGAAGCTCGAGGGAAGGGTCCAGAGAGGTGGCTGCGTGCAGTTTGGCCTCTGCAAGCCTTCAGCTTGTTGGTGGGGACAAGAACAAGGTTGCTTGGCTTCAGCTTGCAACCTCGTCCCCAGTCATCATCTAAACACTCTAGGGCTTGGTACCCGACCCATAATATGGTATTACTTTTTCATCCTCTCCTCCTCAATTTCACTGCTTCTATAGATATTCTGGGAACAGCTCTTGTCATCCTGCTGGGACAGCAGTGTCTTGGTGTAGATTTACTGTTGCATGGCTGTATATCTACATGCAGATGCACTATTTAAAAGACTCTTTCATTGCTCATGTTTTTTAAATAAATTCCTAACAAACTCATGCACTTTTTTTTTAACAGGCAAACCAGTAATGATAGTGACTGAATACATGGAGAATGGCTCTCTGGATACATTTTTGAAGGTATTCCTTAGATCCTTTTTCCAGGGGGACCTAGGGACTTAGTTAAGGTTTGGGTCCTTTGTAGATGGTTAATGTCAGTGAAAATGTTTTCTGGGTGTTGGTGCTGTCCAGAGGCAGGAGTAGCTCAGTTGTCTCTTTGGTCTGCATCATGAAGGAACTGGTGCATGCAATGATACAAGCAGGTAAGAATAAATTGGAGCATATTACATTTATTTTAAAAGGCTGTTGACTGCGTGGAAGGTGTTAACTTATCCTGCAAAATGTGATGTGGTTCAAGAGCAGATCCATACTGCAGCATAGCAAGCCCTGACTTGTCAGAGTTTTTCCATGAAATGTAAGAGCTAGAGAAGGGAGAGTGGGGGAAGTGGTTAGAAATGCAATGTGGCAACATGAGGAAGAGTCCCTACCCCCTCAAGTATTCATGAACCCCTACAGGTAGGATTTCCACACAAGTTGGTGCCATTCAGTTGCCTGACTGAGAAACAGCCCAGCCCAGTGCCCTTACACACACGTGTTCACTCCCAGTCACAGTCTCTTTATCAGTCACCAGTAGAAGCAGCTCTCTCCTTGATCTCAAGTTAAAAGAACTACATTTCCTTAGCTTTGTCTCTAGAGATCCTAATCTAAACAGTGCAACTTAGAAAAGCTTCATGGTCAGAGCATGAGAGTAATGAATTATTAATTTGCCTGGTTCCCTTCCTTGGAGACTTGCCTTTGCATTTTGATTCATGCACACACAATGCTGAGGGTGCAGAGGCTCTCAACTCATCAAATGTCTCCTTCCTTTTGCAGAAGAATGATGGGCAGTTCACGGTCATCCAGCTGGTCGGGATGCTACGAGGCATCGCATCAGGAATGAAGTACCTGTCTGACATGGGTTACGTGCACAGAGACCTGGCCGCCAGGAATATCCTGATCAACAGCAACTTGGTCTGCAAAGTGTCAGACTTCGGCCTCTCCAGAGTCCTAGAAGATGACCCTGAAGCAGCGTACACAACCAGGGTGAGTTACGGGGTTACCAAACTGATTGAGTTCAAGAGAAATTTATTTCTTGCCACATTTTGGTGTTCAGGCTCTCTAGCAAAGAGGTTTCTACGAATCCAGAGCCTCTGAACTGTGCAAGAGGGTTTGATCAGCTGATAACAGTTAATTGTCACCAGATTTAATTTTGCAAATGCCTTTAATTTATAGTGGGGATGGCCAAATAACACAGAGCTTTACTAATAACTCTTAAGTTTAAGTTGAGTACACGAGTCAAATAGCAAACTTTGCAAAGTTGCCATGCTTCCAAGCTCTACTCTGTCCTCTTTGGTGAATACCAAAGGGAAGAAAGAGCAATTGCGTTTCTCAGGTGCCCATCCAGTGATGTTAGCCATGGCCTTCTGAACAATTTGACCCTTTTAAAACATTGGTAAGTGTGTAATGAATGCCCATTGCAAATAATGCACATTGCCCTCAGCATTACCAGGCCGAGAGTAATTTCTCCCAACCCAAGAAAGAGCTTCTCCAGCCTTGGTGCTCTGCCCCTGCTCTGCCCACATGGCACTGGCACTGGCACTGCAGAGAGGGGGTGGGCAGGACCCAGCCTCAGCAGCACAGACTTGTAGAGAGCCTCCAATACTAATGGCAGTGATTGGTACACCTTGCACGTGTCTGATTACTGTGTTTTTCCAAGGGTATTGTTTTGTGGGTAGTGGGAGCTGTCTTGAGTCATGTTCCGAGTTCCTGTGGAGATCTTGGAAAGGCCTTTCAGCTTTTGTCAGTCATGGCCCCGTGTTGGGACTCAGTGCACAGCTGGACTGGCACTTCCCTGCAGGCTGAAGGGCTCTTGGCCAGCCCTGCTGCGGCTCCCACATGTGCTGCCATGTGCTAATTGGCACTGCAGAGAATCTGGCCCTTCACTGAAGGCATGCGCTGATAAGCTTGTGAATAAGTAATTATGGGAAGAAGAGACTTTTAAAAAGTTGCTTTGAAAATGCTTTCCAACTCCTGTCTTTTTCCAATAACAAACACTGTTAGGGGGCATTCAGGGAGACCTTCCAATATTTAGCTCAACACAGAGAAGAAGGGACTTCACAGTAAAATATTTTTTTATATACATCAAGGGAGACAACTCTTTAAACCTAATGAGAAAAGTATTCCTTAATCCAGACTCTCCTTTCCCTCCCCTTTCCCTTCTCAGAGCTGATCTGAAGTTTGATTTCTAAAATGATAGAAGAAAAGGAAACGGCAAAGCACATTTGACAGCTGTGGCATCATTTTTAGTCTCACAGCAGAGGCCAAGCAGGCTGGTCTTTGCACACACAGATTTCTGTGCCTGCTACACAGATCTCTCTGCAGGACCAGGACTGCATTAAAAAAAAAGAAAAAAGAAAAAAGAAAAAGAAGGGAATTACTTCCGCAGCAATTTGCATGAAGCCCTCATTAGATCAAAGTCTTCCTCAGCTTCAGAACTGCCTGTTCCTCCCCCGCTCGCTCTCAGAATTGGAGGAACTGTATTCCCTTACCAACCCGTGCAACATAATTGAGATGTTGATCCTATACATGTCCCAGCATTCAAACAACATTCAAACAACAAACCTCCAGGACAGCCAATTAGTAGGCAGCCTACAAATGCTTATGGGCTGAGATAATGTGGAAAGGGGCCCCATGCTGTCAAACAGATTTACTTTAAAATTCGATGTCTCTTTCCAGAGAGAAAATAACATCCCTTGGTGCTCTGAGGAGAGCCTTTTCGACTTTTTTCACATGTTCTCTGCCCTCCTCTGCAATCTGTTTTATGGGTTTTTTCTCCATTTCTTTTCTATTTAGGGAGGGAAGATCCCCATTCGATGGACAGCGCCTGAAGCGATTGCCTTCCGCAAATTCACGTCAGCCAGTGATGTCTGGAGCTACGGCATTGTAATGTGGGAGGTGATGTCCTACGGCGAGAGGCCTTACTGGGAAATGACAAACCAAGATGTAAGCACGTGCCAGAGCTGCTGTGTGATGGGACTTGGAGGGCTCAGCATTCATTCTGCAATCAGAGAGGCAGAATGGGGACAAGAGGAGGAGAGCTGCTGTAAAAATGGCTTTGCTCCCCCATGCCAGACTGAAATGATCCTCCCGTTTGATGCTCTTTTTTTGCAGCAGCAGCAGCCCAGAACAGGCTGTGCGCAGAGGGAAATGTGTCTGCACAGAGGCAAGCCTGCTTCCCCAGCAGACCGCTGGAGCTTCACTAATGCTGTTAGAGCTGGAGCCTGTCCCTCCTCTGCTTAATGACAAAGGCCTGCCAGGGGATAGATGCTGATAAACTGGCAGCATTTCAATTGTGTGCTCAAACCCCTGCTGCCACGTAAAGCAGAAACTCAAGAGAGTCATGGTAAGGGCTTTGTTTCCCGGCACAAAAGCTGGGTGATTTGATCTAGTGACAGCAGTCCACAGAGCCGCATCCTGGTTGTTCTTGCATTGCTGATCTCAAGAGAACAGTTTTGCTCCAGTTGTGAACATCTAGTCTGTGCTCACACAAACTCTCATTCATTTGTACAGTACCACTTGAGTTGTGTCCCCTTGCTCCTGGGTTCCAGTTCCCCCTTGAGCCTCTGACCTCAAGGCCACCCTCTGAAGCATCTCCAAACAGGGAGATGCCTGGGAATACTGTCTCTCACCTGACTGCAGCTCCAATCCCAGCCTGCTGCAGGGCTGCATTCTACCCTGAGCTCACCATCAACATCTGTCCTTGTCTAAGGCTAAAAAAATTTAAGTGTGGGGTAGCCAGATTTTCTAGGTCCCTCCTTCCTCTTCCCATCTCTGAGAACTATGTTTTGCGAAGGTCTCTGAGAATACCAGCTAGTCATGAGGTCAGATTCACCATGAAGCACGTGGGGCAGCCCTGCTACCTGTGGAGATCCTACTGCTGGATGGGTTTCCACCATGGGTTTCCTCTGGTTTCAACACCTGGTGTTTCATCATTTCTGCTTTTTTGAGCAGCGTTCTTATTCCAGTGATTTTCTGCTGTTTCGCTGGCAGCAAGGGCTCTGGCTGAGCATTCCTGCTCTTCCTGCATTTTGTTAGCAAGCCTTTGCCATCAGTGGATGTTACTACCTGTCACGCTGAGCTGCTGTCGCATCTCACTTTGAGCCCAGGCGTGGAAACGAGCGGTACCTTTGAGGCGGTCACGCCGCGCTCCTTGCCAGGGGCCTGAGCGCGTTGTTTGGCATGAACGCCCCACCGCTCCTGCATTGCTGAGGCTGTCACATTTGCAGGGAGTTCAGTAAAGCAGCATGTACCTACACGGGGATTTATCTTCATCAAATACAGGGACTTGCTTCCATAGTCTGTGCAGAGAATGCAGCAGTTGGGAGCCAAGCTTTTTCGCTCACACTGAGCACTGTCACTGTCTTAAATGCTGATGCACTGGCATAGCACAGATGTTGTTCAGTAAATGCCAGCCTCAGATTGAGGCTGGTGCCAGTGAAGTAATGTTCTGTGGCCAGGGGAGTCCCTTGTCTGAATCATGAGCATCCACACTTTACAGAACTGTTTCAAAAAGCCCAAATGCCTCCATGTTCTGTGGGGCACTGGGTGAATTTCACACTTGCCTGATGTGAAAGCAGAAAACAAAGGACTAGTGAGATGTTCATGAGCATCAGTTCCTGCTCAGGCTTTGCTTGTGTAACCTCTGTGTTACTTGCCTCTGCCCTTTGTGCAGATGGCAAGTGCCTGGATGGTGGTGGCATAGGAACTTAATTCGGTGCTGTGGCTTGTTCCTCATGCAGTTCTTCCTCCTTCAGCTCCTGAATGCCTCCTCTTCTTCTTTCCTCCTCTGCTTGTGTTGACAGAAGAGTCAGTGGTGTTAGATACAGCATTGGCTTTTCTGCAGAGGAACCAGGGGTCACATAAATTTTGGACTCCGTTGCACAAGAGTTTCTTGTTGCATGGCTTGTAATTAAATCACATCATTTGCAAGCACAGTTGATGATGAGCAAAATTATTCTCACCACGTTACAGATGGCTTGCTTTAAAGGAGGTGCAGTGCAGTAGGGCAGGCAACACTGTGAAGCTACAAACCACATTTTAAAGTCATGCTGGTTTCTGGATGGCCCTCTAAAAAATGCTTTGGCTTGACCACAAGATAAGTCTTTGATGCAGGAATCATTGAGAGGAATATTGTGGCCTCTGTTGCACAGGTTGCTAAGCTAAGTAATCACAGTGGTTGACTTTGAGTGTTCAGACTGGTGAATCTATGAAAACACAACTATTGCTTTGGTTTACTGGAACAGACTATCCCAAACTGCCCTCTCCTAAACATCCAGTTCAGTCACCCCAATCCATAACTGAACAGTGCTCGTCCAGAAGAGGAAGAAAGACAAAAATGCCTCCTTAGGTGCAAATTCTAGATCTTCAAGTCTTACAAAGCAGTACACACCGATGAATGGAGCAGCAAATGTCCCATTTTCTTATTTTCTAATCACTGTGGTGGCTACAAGTGTTTCAGTTTTTTTGCTCCTCTTACTGCTAGACGCCTGAAGGCACCTTCAGATGCAAGAGTGTGTTTCAGCATCCTAGCTCCTCGCAGTATTTTGATACCATTTACATTGTATCACCAGGACAACTGACATCCTGTAAATTGAGTTAACGCTATTGATCGTGATGTTACTGCCAGGAATATCCAGCACGCATAACCCCACTGCAGATATAGTTCAGATATTCTGATCTGGTGCCAGATGGTCTGCTCCCCGTCTTGTTACTATTTTCTTTCTGCTGCAGTTGGAGGACGACCCATTATTGTTATAAATACAGACATGGACACAGCAAATAACATTCTCGTGGCTGTGCCACACTGAAGCTTTTTCTTTATAGGGCAGCTGCAAATTTGGAACCGGGGACCAGTTGAAAAGCATGGTGTGAGAAACAGAGTACAGACAGCACAGTGTGGTAGGGCTGGGAGGAACAGCCAGGCCATAGAACAGAGTGCCTTGCAAGCGCAGATTGGGTGGAGAGAGGTGCAACTGCTCCACCGACAGATGGAATCTCAGATGGGCGCAAAAGGACTGCACGTGCTGTGGCCCAGATCTTCTCATGTGCTTTTTACCCTTGGAGGAGATCATAAAAGCCTCACCTAACTGCTTCCCTGCTACGTACATCCTTAGGGAGTTTGAGGTTCCCACTCCTGCTGCTCAGCTGGCCTGGCTGATTGCTGTGGCTCTTCCGCTTAACAAAAAGCTCTGTGATGGAGGACAATTTAAAAATAATCCATGCAGTCCTGCATTTTGAGGCCTTCTGAAGTGCAATGCCAGCCTGACACAGCTCATCCTGTAGTACTCATCTAGGGACTAAAGACCAAGAGAACAACTCCCATGCTAACCACAGAGCTTTTTTTCAACACAGGATGTTTTCAAATAGTGAGGCAGTGCCTAGAATGAATGGCATCTGAGGTAGTCCTTGCAGTGGACAGTGAAGCAGATGCGGTTTTCATGCAGACGTAGCAAATATCTGCTTCCACCTCAATTTGGTCAAGGAGTCTTGGGAGTGGAGGGTGTGAAGAAGAGCTGCCGGGACCCCCTTGGCACAGACACAGAATCTTGTGGCTTGAAACGTGAGCTTCATTCTCCTGAAAATTGTAATGGTTCAAAATGGGAACTGCTGGGCTTCAAGCCCTGCCACAAATCTGCCCCAAACTGGGGAAAACAAGTTGCCTTCTTCAATTCTGCCCTCATTTATTCATTTCTGCCTTTCAAGAGGGAAGGCAACACATATGCATACCACTTGTTTGAGATATAAAACCATAGATGGTTTGTATTTGAAATCAGTGCAACAACTCCCCTGGTTTTAATTTACATACTCTTGGGCTGACATTTTAAATTCCTGGCAGAAATGTGGCCACACTAAGAAACTACTAGACCCAGACAGTATTGAATGATATATGAGATGGTTGTTCTGCCTCTGCCTTGAATCCATCCATCAATTAGCATTCAAAGTCTCTTTTGAAATACAGTCAGACTTTTATTACTGTAATACAAATTTGTGGTATAGCACATGCCTTTTCATTTAAAAAGAAGCCAACATCTGAATAAACAAAATCACTGCACTCCCAGAAGATGCCAGAAAGCCCTGCAGGCTCCTTTTCATGGACTTAGTATTAGGCTCCAGGAGTTTCCTGGTATATAACGTAGAGACCACAACTGAGCTTTGAACAAGTGCAACCAGGCAATCTGGCCCCCTGGTTGCAGCAGTGGCTCAGCTTTCTAGGTTCATTTTTTAATGACTAAAAATTAAATTATTCAACTCATCCCATAGAAAATACCAAAGATAGAGGGGTTTACTGAGTTTGCCTCTCGTGTGCAGAGTTGGGGGGTGGCAGGATTTTTTGTGAGCATATTGCTGATCCCAAAGTTCTGTGTTAAAGTCAATTTGCATTTGGGAAAAAGATGAGGGGAAGAAAAGCCTTGCGTTTTGTGTCCCGTAGGTGATTAAAGCCGTGGAGGAAGGCTATCGCCTGCCAAGTCCCATGGACTGCCCTGCTGCTCTCTACCAACTAATGCTCGACTGCTGGCAGAAAGACCGCAACAGCAGGCCCAAGTTTGACGAAATTGTCAGCATGTTGGACAAGCTCATCCGTAACCCGAGCAGCTTGAAGACCTTGGTTAATGCATCAAGCAGGTACAGACTCAGCCCAGAACCATTCCTCAGAGCAAGCTCCTTGTCTGAATACGCACCCCTAGTGTTGGATTCCCTCTGGTTATTTAGCCTGCGTGTGTTCGTGGGTGGATGTTCCTTTAGCTTTGTTATGTCCAGGGGAGTTGACTCAAATCAACTTTTTCTGTTGCAGCGGGCAGCCAAGCGAGCAATTCACTTACTCTAAATGCAGTGCTGCTACCACAAAGAAAATTACTGTGGTCTGTCTATCAGAAACGGGAGTTTTGGCAGTACTTCGTCTGTGACAAAACTACCTGTGCTCCACCGCAAGGTTAGAGAAGGCAAGACTTGAGTGCATGAGGTAGATAGTAAATACTGCTCCAATAATCTGCCTGTTGACTTTATCTTGGTAATACAAACGAAGAGTGTCTCTTGGGGAAACTCTTAGGATGTGCAAAGCTCATGGATGTCCAGGTGCATCCTTCCACAACTATTCCCAGCCATGCTAGCCACCACTACAAGTAGTGAGGGTCTTGGTACTTGCAAGAAGAGGTCTGTGGTTCCCAAAGTGCTGTACATAAAGCCTTTGCTAAAACCACATTAAGTGAATAGAACAGCCAGTTTGTATTTAAACATGAATCTGAACAGCTACACAGCTACAAGTAAGGTAAACACAGTCAAGAAATAAAGCTGCACTTGGGGAGAATGAGCTAAATAGTCTTGGAGAGGCTTTTCCTATTTTCACTGTGAGCACACAATTACTTCTGAGCTATCGGTGTTGCTAATCACACAGTCCCTTGTAAGGTATTAAAGTTATATATATACATACATATATATATAAATGCTGCTTCACTGATGGCAATGGAGTTCCCCTGATTAACAATGGAAAAGGCGCTTCAGAAAAGTTTACTCTCAGAGGAGGGACAAAACAAGATACGTTGTTTTCTTTGAACAGGAATGAGGGAGATAAGATTAGGTCAGAGTGGTGGTATGGACCAAACCAGATGTACTGCTGTGAGCTTATACTCATTTGCCCCCACACCTTCCAAGTGAGCCTTGCACATCTCACCTGCTGCAGCTGGACATCCCTGAGGTGGTGTGTCCCTGCACGTGGCATTTCGTGCACTGAAAGAGAAGAACCTGAAATCTCTGCTAATTTTTAAATACGAGATAGATCTGGTTCCTCGGGCTGTTTTACGTGTACCATTTACCATCTGAAGAAGAAATTATTCTTATTAGCAATTAGATGTAATGTCAGTGCCAGCAAACCTGCAGGAAGAGGTTTATGACAGCATAAAATATGTGAGGTTTCTCTTTTATTTTCAACTCAGAACAGTTATTTTTCAGGCCTGTTATGTGGTGGTTCCTGCACTCTTTTATACCAAACTCTTAGGCCAGATGAGGAAAATAGGCAGGAAACCATTTCCTTAAGCTGCTAAGCACTTTGCTGATGTTTTATTCCATGAATGGGTCCATGCAATTCCAAACCTCTGCTTTTCAGAGCTGCTGTGGGTACTTTTGATATGGATAGAGCACCTGAACAGTCAGGCTTTGGGGCTGTGTTTCTATTCTCACAGATTGCTGTGCCCAGACCATAGTAATTCCAAATGAATCATAATTTCAATGCAGAGCAGCTGTAAAGGACTTTTTTATATATGTAATGTGTTCTTTATGGAAATTCTCATTAATGCAAATAAGGGAGGAAGTCGCTCTCTACATTACAGTGTGTGCTATGATATCACCAGGTACCTCCTGACATTAGTGATGAAAATCCACTTCTCATTATGATTACTTAGGAGTTTTGAATTTCTCATGTGTATAAAATGTTATGGGAAGCCATTATGTTCTTGGTACTGCAACTATTCACATTTTATTAGACCCTTCAGCATTGCTATTAAATAAACAAATAATACTAATGCGCTCATAAAATATATGAAGATTCCTGAAGTGCTATAATAATATAATATCCCAGCTCTCCTTCCAGTTGAAGAGTCTTAAGTGTAATAGTCATCATCAGAGGCTGACCCAGAAAATGGATTTTTTTACCTGTGGGTAATAATCTTTACGCAAGGCTTGTGTTAGCTGTGTGTCCCGTTTTACAAAGCGGGGAACAAATCTAGTTTCTTTCCTGGCTGACCTTGGGCAAGCCCTCTGTGCTCTCTGCACATCATTAGTGGGGTGGTGGACCCTGCTTGTGCCAGGTACTGTATTGGTGCTCCTGCCGTGGTGGAGGGTTGTTATTTGCCTGGATTGCTTCTTCCGTGCGTGGCATAGCTGAGCAGGGAGCAATTGCCATGGCAGGGTCTGGAGTGAGGGTGTGGGAGCAGGAGTGTCCCTGTGTTTGCAGGGCTGGAGCGTGGCTGGAGCATTGCTGCTCTCTGCAGGCTCGTTGGATGCTGTCGGCATCCGACACCACCCCACCCGTGACTCTCCCCTGGACTGTTAATGCTCCCTGGACTGTTAACAGCTGCCTGCCATCGATGGCCGCTGCTGGGAAATGTAATTTGGGTTTCAGCTTCCAGGCTCTGTGCTGTCTTAAGTTAATTATGAGCTTTAAAGGCGGAGGAAGAGAGCAAAGCAGGAGTCGTCAAAGTGAAGACTGAAGTAGGAGTGACTGGGGGAGCCTACTTGTGGCGGAGAGGTAACTGGGATAGATGCCAGTCCTCTCCTCCTCTTTCTGCTTGTGGCGAGGACCTGAAACAGCAGGAACTAACTCAGGAATGGGTGAGGTTGCAGGTGAAGGGGTGTGTTTGATACATGGCATATCAAGCCTGCTGGGAGGATTTAGGCCGCAGCGATCACTGAAAATGGACCAAAAGAATAATCTTTTCCAGAAAAAAATGCAAGCAACTTGAGTCATGTTGTGTATATCTCAGTGCTGATTCTGTTCGCTTCTTTGTTTTTGCTTGTCTTTTAGAGTGTCAAATCTGTTGGTAGAGCACAGTCCAGTCGGGAGTGGTGCCTACAGGTCGGTGGGTGAGTGGCTGGAAGCCATCAAAATGGGCCGATACACGGAGATCTTCATGGAGAACGGATACAGCTCAATGGACGCAGTGGCTCAGGTGACCCTAGAGTGAGTAGTGTCCAGATCATTTTCACCTCATTTCTTGGAATTGCAATGGGAGGAGGGAGGAGAAAGACAAACCATCCAAAAATATGCAAGGATGAGGCTGCAGAAAGGGGAAACTGTGTTTGCAGTCAGCAGTTTTCTCTTGTAGCATCTCTACTGATAACAAGTGCAGGAAAGAATAAAACTTACAATCACTATACTGGCAGCCAGTACTCTGGCTCCTTCACTCACAGTTCATGCCTGAGTCTCTGTAATTGCCAGGCCATCCTCTTGACACAATAGCTGTTGATTATTTGGGGTTACCAACAAAATAAACCCTCTACCCCTACTAGTAAATGTATAGGTGCTAGAGTCCCTGCTGAGATATCCTGGCTTCACAGCAGATGATCTGGTTTCAGGGCTGATCTGGATATAACCAAGTGAACAGTGAAGCCCAGTAAGGTGTGGAAATAGTATTCAGCATTAACAGAAATAGATAACAGCTGATGCCAATGCAAGAGCATCGGCAACCCACAGCTCTAGAGGACAGGCTTCCTGAATGAGCCTCTTTCTTCTGAATGTGCCCTTGGTTTTGCACGTGGGTGTGACTGCAGCTGGGGCGACAGCCTTCAGATGACTTGGTAAATGCCTCAGGGCTGCTAATTTGCTATGCTCCACCTTTAATTGCCTGCCTTGCTTGTGTAATTGCGTCAGTACTTTCCTGCTGCTGCCCGGGCTGTCTCAAACTCGCCTCAAAGCCTGCCTTTCTAGCTGGGTGAATTTGAGCTTAGTTTACTGCCGGCATTAAGGCAGAATGGGAAGAATTATACTCTGCTGCTTTGGAGAAGGCTGTGTCTCCTCTGACCACATGCAGATTGCCAGTGCACATACAGAATTGCTGCTGAGGGCTAAGAATAAACCAAGAAAAATCCCCCCACCCCATAGAACCCCCACAGCAGCATTTCCTCCTGTCTGCCACAGCGCTTGCTGTGGAGCTCGCCGTACAGCACAGGAGGGTGATGCAGGTCGGTGACATCTCCATGGAGTTCAGTTTTCCATTACCTGCATGGAGGGAGTGCAGGAGCGTAGCTGCTCTCACTCTCGTTTCATTTGCTCCACTCGCATCATCAATATTTGCCCCTTAGACCTGGACTCATCCAGTCTTCTTTCAGCCATTCACATGAAAACCCTGAGCTAGGGATGAAATCCTCTCTAGCAGCTGTCTGGGAAATCAGAGTGCATGGATTCTTACCTAGAAACTCTTTTGAGCTCCTGGGACTCTTAGGTGCTGTTTCCCAGCCTTGTCCTGCAATTACGTGTCACGTCACTCGGGCCTTTGAGGACTCCGCAGTTTAGACTGATGATCTACAAACATTGACCAAGGAAGAGGGCCAGGCTGGTCAGAGTCCACACAGCAGAAATAGCTAGCCAGAGGCTGAGTGGGAAGAAGGGGGATAGGATGAAGCAGGAATTTAAGAGAAAAGGAAAACATCGGAGCATTCCGCTCTACAGTACCACCCCAATCTTATGACCAGAGCAATTTCTGGTAGAAAATGCAGATTGTCTAAAATACATCACAGATATATCACTGTTTGGCTCAATTAGTCATATCAAAGAAGAAAATTAGGCTTCTAGCTTGTTCCTCTTAAAAATTTTCTGCAATTTCAAGAGCTCTACACTAAATGCTCAGAAGTAAAATGCTTTTGTTTGGGTCACAGAAAATGTTGACTTGAAGCCCAAATTAGTGGGTGTTTGCAACAGCAAATTAGAAGTTTACTTACTTGTGTAACTTTAAACAATCTTACTATATCCCTCCTACACCGTCTTAGCATCCCATGCTGCTGACAAAAGTATTCCTTACCTCCAAATTCCTAAAGTGCAACATTTCAGATTATGAAATAGGATCCTTAATGTGACTTTAAAATTTAACTATTTCCCTGTTTACTCTTTGGAATTCCAGAAATTTCAAAAATGTCGCCCAAAATCTTTTCAGGCTACACAAAAAGTGCTTTAAAATGGTGCTTCTGATTGGTAATGAACCAAGAAAGCCATTACCTGCACAGTTCTAAACAGAAAGGCGAGTTGGTTTGAAAGTCTTTAAATAAAATTATAGGTGCCAGAGATGCTGTGGCCCTCACCAGCTGCAAACCTCCTCGAAGGCCCCCTCACCAGGTTCCAAGATGTTCTGTATGGCACAAACGTCATCCTGCTGGTCCCAGTGGAGACAACATGTCTGAGCTGCTCAGTTTCAGCTTTCTTTTGGGGCTTTTTTAAACTGGAAGGACACATTTCATGGATCCATCTTCCATTTCAGTTGAAACTGAAAAACAGCTTGAAACCTATTCCAGCTAGTTAGTTTTCCATGTCAGCAAATAAATTCCCCTTCCCCACCCCAGCTGCCTGTGGACAGAGACTCTTGCAGAGATACCTGCTTGACTCTTCTCTGTCAGCCCACACACCTTTGCATTGCAGAGGTGGCTTGGCAGGAAGGCTTGACCCCACTCAGGTTTGTTTTTGGGAGAACCATGGAAGATTAATCAAAAAGCCAAGTACCCATCCAAATAAAAACTTCTCCCATCCCTCTCAGATACGGTAAAAAAAGGAAAAGCAGCAGATTCTCAGCTGTTGAAAAAAGAGAAATCATCATAGCAGCTTAAGAGGAAAAGTGTCATGTATTGAAGTCCTGAGCTCAGGCTGATGTAAACTGGCAGATTGCCCTTAAAAAATAAAGTAAGGGAGAAAAATGGCTCCTGGTGGGCTCAGCTGAGACTCTCATGGGTTCTCCAGAAAATAAACACCAGGACAAGCAAAGTTCTTTAAAGGTTGATATACTGAGAGGGGTTGGTTTTCTGGAGGTTTTCTTTTTTTTTTCTCCCTGTAAAACGGAAAAACAAAACATTTTGTACTCTACAAAGGAGAATTCAGGTTAAATGTTCCTTGTCATTTTTAATAGAGGCAACTGTTCTGTATATTCCAGAGCTGGGACTTGGGGGGATCGGGTGAAAAGATGATCTGAACATCTGAAAGTAGCTTGCTTTCCCCAAATGACATCAGTAAAACAATCTTTACAATTTAAGAGGTTGCCTTCAAATGCCATGCAAAATGATCTTCACCAAATTCAAACCGTGCAGGAGACAGATGTAGAAATTAGATGGACAATTGCTGCCAGAAAAAGCAGGGAAAAAAACATATGATAAATGCAAAGAATTTCTAAAATCTACTGAAAAAAACCCTGCTAGTGCTGTAGGAGGAGTTGGCCATAACACTGACAGGACTGGTAATTGTGAGTGCCCAGCTTGTGGCTTCTTTACAGGACCTGGTTGAGAGAGATGTTCAGCATTTCTTTTGAATCCTCCCTCCCCTGACATGAAAAGCAGAATCCTGATTACCACTCTGATTCTCTCAAACTAATGGCTTGATGCATTTATCCCAGAAAAGAGTAGTATTAGTGACAAATTTCTGAAAGCAAAAGATTAAAAATCTAGAATCGATGAATATCACCCCAAGTCCTAAGCTCTGCCTGATTACGCAAAGACCTGAAAATGTATGTGTTCAAACAAAGAGTGATTTCTACATTTAGCTCTAATTCTTGCAAAGGGATGAATCACCTTGTGAAAAGTGGAGCCTCACCCTCCACCCTCTCTTTCCAACTGGATATCAGACTTGAAGGGAACCTTTCCAGTGGACCAGACCTGCTCTTTAAACTTGTGGACCACCTAGTGACTTTGAGTGTGTCTGGAGCTCTTTCAATCCACTGCAAGAATAACTTTACCAGGACAATACTCAAGAATAGATAGATCCATGACATGAGTTTCAGTCTGACCCTTGACTGGACCAATTACTAACCATGTGGACTACATATTTTCACCTTTTGAAAGATCTGTACTCACTGAATCTCAGGACACCCTGTTGTTTGTTATTAGATGAAGAGCTCTGAATATTTGTAATAATATGTGTTGTGTTGCTTTGCATTGTATAAATTTTTCTTCTAAAATAAAATAAATTATTTATTAAAAGTTATACTGGATGAAGAACATTTAAGAGTTCACCTGCTCTAGATCCTTGTTCTTAACCTGAAATCTCAGTCCTGGGATTGTGACGCTGTGTCTGCTTCTGAACAAATTCTCATCTTGTAATCAAGTAGAATGGGAATTATGAGTAAGAGCAGGTGAACTCTTAAAACAAAATTTTTTAAGTCTTCATTTCATGCAAAAGTCCCTAGCAAGTGGATTCCTCTCTCTTTAGCATCGTCTGAAGGTCTTTGAGGTTCTTCTTGTTTCCCCTCATTCAAAGTGACAACTAACTAACTCCATGAGTAGTCCCAGTCTGCAGGGGCAATTGTAGTTACACCACGTGCAGAAGAGTGGTGAGATCTGCCCTGGATGGGAGATGAAATACAAAATATCTGTGGTAGGCTGACAGCTGCTGACCACGGAGATCTTTCAGGACTGTGGCCCTTTTGCTTGCATGACTAAACCGGCTGGTGAGGGGGTTGTATTTTATGTGGCAATCCAGTCCTAGTCTACACTGTGTTTGGCAAACTGGTCCATGGTGTATGAGTAGTTCTATTTGTAAATAAAATGTTTTAAATCTATTTCTTACAACATGGAGACTGTGAATTCAACCCTTGCAAATGGAGGCTGTTGCAGGGAAGGGGGTACCGTGTTGTGACTGGCATGTTGCAGCTGGGCTTCCGTGCAAGGCTGTGGTAAGAGAGCAGCATGCATGCAGCTGTGTATGTACAGGCTGCTTCGGATGAGCTGACACCAATTTTCCCCTTTATTTCCTTGGCTGCTTGGTCAGCTTAGGTCAGCTTTTGGATACCTTGTTGACAAGTGATTCAAATTTATGCCTGCTTTCATTTTCAGCCCTACATCAATGAAAGAAGTGAAAAGATAAACTTTCTCCCTAAAGTAAGAATAAAAGTTGTCTAGTGGCTGGGGAGGCCAAGTATTTTGAGACCACACAGCACATGGTGCACAGATCTCCACTGCAGAGGCACACACAAAACCCAACACCAGGGGTCAGGTCACTTCCACAGCAAGGAGCAGCCTGGGTCCTGATCGCAGGTGATGTTTGCCCACGGGTCTTAGCTGTGCCTTTTCCTGCAGGGAATGCACATTTTTATTGCAAAGCCCCAGTGGATGTCTGCACACATCTCCTCTGCAGAGCTGAGCCCAGTGAAATTACCGCTTGGCTGCAGTAACATGAGCCAGGCAGCTCTGGACTGGAGCTTGAAGGCAGTTGTTTTGCAGCCCTTTGGCACAGAAGTTGTTGGGGGTTTTTTGGCCCCAAACCAGCTGGGGCACCACCAAACAGCACCCAATTCTGTTCAAAATTATCTTCTGCCTTTATTAAGTCCTTCAGCACTGGATGCATGGGAGCATGCAGTGTGCTGTAAATCACGCTTGAAACATCGGAATTAAAGCTCCTGCATTCTCTAGGCAGTTTTTAGAAAGTTTAGTTGCTGTCTTTGCTATGTGCAAGGTGGCTTTTGAATACAGCTGCTGATTTTTATACTTGGCGAGCATCTGGTTCAGGAGCTGTTGTCTTCTGGTTCGTCTTTGCTGAGGTGAAAGACCCCACAGTAGTGTTTTTCCCCTCTCTGAGGAGTCCCCCATGCTTTTGGCTGGTGGCTTCACATTTGAGAGGATTTGATATTCAAAAAAAAAAAAAAAGAAGAAGACTGGATCCCCTGGTGAGCAGTTAATGTATTGAAACCAGAAACTCTTTTTTTCTTCTTTCTCTCTTGTAAATCATTGAGACAGTCCTCAAGGATATTGAGTTAAGGGGATACTATATGGGGGAAAAAAAGGCTGTGTAGTGAACTGGCTGGGGGGTTTATTAGACTGATGGGGCTGTGTGTGAAAGGCCAAGACATGCATGCTTTTCTCCGAGTTTCAGGCTGGTTTTTTCCGGCATAACATGTGAGAGTGTCAGAAATTATACATCTGTGAAATACGTGGTACTGGATTTTCAAAAGAGCTCAGCTTGCACTTTAGATACCTGGAAAAAAAAGAGCTGATTTTTCAAAAAGTGCCAGCAGAGCAGGACTCAGCAGGGGGAAGATGGATGTTGTCTCTTCTAAAAATCAGGTCCTATACTGTGTTGGTTTTGGGGGTTGGTTTGGTTTGGTTTTTTTTTTTTTTTTTGACCTCTGGTGTGAACTTCCAACTGTGCTGTGTACATAAAATAAATTGCATGTAACAATAGCATTACTTCATTTTCCTTCATTATTAAGATGGCTTGCTGAACTAGTTTCACAATTCAGTGGAGGCAGAAATGAAAGCATGTCCCCCTGAGAAGGCAGACACCTTTTGCAGGTGCTGCAGCCTTTTCTCTGCCAGGTAAAGAGCACTGCTGATGTGTCTCATTGACCTCCTTTGCTCTCTGCCCCTTATGTTATGATTTCCCTTTGCATCATCGAGAAGCATTGTGGAAAAAGGGTACAATAGTGAAATTATGTGTTTAGCCTGAAGCAAAAAATCTGGTATTTTCCAAATCAAAAGGCAGAAAACATGACAGTCCTTGGAGAAGAACAGATCTAGCTCTTGGCTTCGACTAGTTTATGTGTTAATGTATTAGCCTTCACTCAAGACTGCTTTTTATTCAAATCAGTGTTCATCTGTGTAATTTGTGGACATGGATGGTTGGTTGCACTTGCACGGGAGTTTCTGTCCAGAATGTGAAGCTGCTGAGAGAGGCACTCCTCCATGGGTAGCTTGTGTGAAAATGTTTTGGTGTTCCTTGCACGTGTTCACCTGCAGTCCAGCACACAGCCCTGCTGTGAACTGCAGGCCAGGTTTGCAATTACATCTCAGCTCATGGTTGGGCTCACAGGTGTTGCTGGGGATTCCCAGCCTCTGCATGAATGCAGCAGCATGGTTTCCAAAAAGCAGCTGTGTGTTCAAGGTCACATCTCAGTGGCTTTCAGTGGAGAAATTTCTCCTAAAAGACTTGCACACAGTGTGTCAGTGGCTTTGGGATTCATGAGTGTATTGTCAGGAACGTAAGGCACAACTTGGAAATATCCTTAATTCAGTGCAGTCTGGAGGTAGAAAGTGAGGGACTGCTATTTTTCTAGTGGAAGTCTTCAGACAAAACACCACATCTCCTGTAGTCAAACTGCTTCTCTAACAGTTTCTGTGCCTTGTGCTGGAAGCATTTATACAACTGTCTTGCTGTTTCTTCTGAGCTTTTATTCCTGCAATTTCTTTGTTAACACTTTTCCACCCAGCAAGAAATCTCTACAATTATACTCTGCCATAACCGATGGCCTTGCCTGGCTTTAGATGTGTCACTGCATCTGATAATCCCAGGTCCTGCGGTAGTATCTCCAGGACATGACTTGTCCCACTCCTGTCTTTGGATGGGATAAATTGTACCCTGGAGGTGCCTCTTTTATGCCATTCATATGAACCACATGAAGGTGATTACCTTCATCTATACACCTGAATTTTGGAGGGTGGAGTTGATGACAAACAATCTGTCCTCCTGATCCTGCATTTTACATAAACTACCTTATTTTACAGCTTTCCTGTAGTGAACCCAGTAGGCAGAATCAACACAACTGCCCTTGGCTTCTAGAATTCACCCTCCCAAAGAAAAACCAAATGTGGGTTTATGGGAAGATTTGCAAAGACCCAAAAGGGAGCTGCTTTGCTAATTCTTGTTGACTTTAAGGGGTCATCAGGATGGTGGCCATGCTCGAGGCTTTTGCCATTTGTGTTTCTTTGGCTTTCCCTCATCTGAAGAGGAAGAAAGCATGGATTGACCTCACTCCTCACTGCTCGTATCCAAGATCATACACCAGCCTCTCCCATGAGAAGAGGAAACTGCAACATGGGCTTTCTTACATGGCTTTTCTCTTGGAAATAGGACTTTTCAGGCCCAGCAGAATCCTTGGCCAGAGATGATGCTGACACTTTTCTCTCTGGCCTTTCTCCTTGGCCAGCGAGGTGATCTCGTTCAAATCACATCACCTCTCTGAGATGCTGTCAGCCGTAAAAAAAAAAAAAAATTAAACAAGTGGGGAAAATAAAACTTGCCAACTGAACTTGGCTCCGGGAGCTGCCAGTGGTAACAGGTAGGCACTGGCAGCGGCAGCAGCGCATGCGGCGCGTGGTGTGCGCGGCGACGTGTGCCTGAGAGGTCCATGGAACCAACGTCTGCTTTCTCCCACAGGGATTTGAGACGTCTGGGAGTGACACTTGTTGGTCACCAGAAGAAGATAATGAACAGCCTTCAAGAGATGAAGGTCCAGTTGGTGAATGGGATGGTGCCGTTGTAACACGGTTTTTAAAGTTGCTTCCTCAAGTGGGTCGGTCCTGCACTTTGTACTCTAGCCCTGAGATTTATTTTGACTAAAAAAAAAAAAACCAAGAAAAGATAAAAAGGGAAATTCGGTGGTTTCTATAACTGAAGGATGTTGGCCTCTGCTGCAGCATTTCTAAAGCAGTGTTTGACTAAAGTTTTCCTTTTCTTCCTATTTGTGTCCTCATTTTCATGAAGTCAGTGTAAGATGCATGGAACATGGAAACGAATCTGCTGTACGTGAGGTTAACCAGTCTCTTAAGCTTCAGCGGTGATGACAACAAACCTTCCACCACGTCTTGTCTGTACATGGGAGGTACAAATATATAGAGCACCTTTATATACTGATTTACAGCAGCACATGGTAATGCTTCCAAGGACTGACTTGAATGGAGGATTTTTGTGGCCATTCATGGACTCCCAGTAGCTGCAGTTTGCTGAAGTATAACTTCGAGTCTTACTTGTCTACAGAAGTGTATTGAAGAGCAATATGATTAGATTATTTCTCAATAGATATTTTGTTTTGTAAATTTAAAGAAAAGAAAAAAAATGCTGTTACACAGCATTAAGTTATAGAGACTAGCATATAAACATGTTGCTTGCTCCATGGCAAATACAATACAGGGTGTATATTTTGTTTTCCTCCTTCTGTGTTACCGAGTTCTTTTTATTTGCTCTTTGGGGAGGATAATACATGATGTAGATGTATATACTGTACAGTTTGCTACACATCAGGTACAAGATTGGGGCTCTTTCCTTGTTTTATTCTTTCTTTCCTCCCTCTTTTACTCAGTCTCCATTTTGTGTTACCCCTATGCTTTGTATTTTTGCTGCGGTTTGGTTTGAGGAACACATAAAGCCTTCAGGAGTTTTGATTATGTATCTGAGGTAGAAGGAGTTTGCTTAAATAAAAGATGTTGCCCCCCTCTTCCTTTGCACCGTGGGCTGAGGACATCCAGAAGAAGTGAAGAACATCTGGCCTTTGGTGGCCTCCAGCAACAACGTGGCATCGATTTTTCTGTGTCCTGGCCAAGGATAGCTTGGCATTGCCTCTGCACAGGTGTTTTAGCCCAGGAGCCATCACCCAGTGCATCACCGCTGTTCCCGGAGCCCAGGAGACAAAGCACGAGGTGGTTTTAGCAGGAAGGAAGGAATTTTGTTGCTCCTTTTCTGATGATGCAGGTTAAGTCCTGGGGCACTGTGTGGAAATGAGCCCATGGTCATCCAGTGTAGAGATTTTGTAGTATTTCTCCCACAGTGGTGGGAGTGGCATTATTTTTGGAACTGTACTGTCCCAAGCTGTCTCTTGGCATTTTAGGTTTGGCTGTGGACCTGGCCACTTTGGGACAGAGCACAGAGGGGAGGGAAGAGCAGAGTAACCCAACATGGTAACAGCAATGGCATCCCGAGGGCAAGGAGATGCCATTCACAGGGGCTAGCACAGCTCAGATCAGGACTTGGTTGTAGCGGGGTTCAATATATCCATTAAAGCCCATGGCTGGTATTTTCAGAGAGTCCTGAGGGCAACTCAATCCCCTGGGAATCACACCAAGAAGTATTTTGGGGTTGTCCTCCTCCTTTTACTGTAGACAGGATTAAAAAGCACAGTTAATTTGGTATTCATAGGTTGGGCTTTTATCTTGTGAAGACTTTGATAAAGGTAAGGACTTTAAAACAGCTCAGTGGATTGCAAGGGTTTGCTGTTTCTGTAAATGTATTGCTTCCTTAGAGTTTGGATAGCATCTTGTGGCATCCTTCCTTAGCAATAACATCAACATAAAGGGTTGCTGTATCTCCCTTCATCCCCAGTGCTGCAGAGCTGAGCCCAGAGAGCTCAAACAGCCGAAAGGAGGCCTGTGTCCTTCATGTCTTGCAGAAACAGGTGTTGCAAGGCACCTTCAGCTGTTTCAAAGTCTTCCTTCCATTTCCCCCCAGCCTTTGGATGAGATTTGATTCAAAGAAATGTTTTATTTAAAAAAGGAAAGCATCTAGGAGAAGAGGCTGAGTGGTTTTTTGCTTACCAGCAGGGCTTTGTTTGCTTACAGCAGGGCTTCTTCAGGCAATATTTGCCTGTTCTGAAATGGCCCCCTCCACCTCTGCAGGCTACTGCTGAGTTCCTCAGGAATCAGGAGAAATAGGAGGGAGAGGAGCCACAGCAAGGTCTAACAAATCTTGATGGTGTCATTTCTCATCCCATTGTTTCATTTTGGCAGCCACCGGACCACAAAAGAGGAAGAGGGTATCAAGACATAACAATTTCAGCACGGAAAAGAGATTTGTCATATAATAAATAAGATTATTAGAGCTGTCAGCAGAACAGTCTTGAGATTATTTGTGCCTCCCTGTCTGCAACACTTGGGAAAATAACATGTAGGAAGACAGAAAGAACTCATTTCATCAGGAGGAATCGTTTGTTTGCCTGCATCCACTGGTGGCACTGAGATGCTATTAGCAAATATGTAGCACTTTCTGCCCATCATCTCCACTCATTCCTTTCCTGTTGGCTCTGTGGGAGGAGTTGAACTTGGTCTTTTTTTTCCTGGGGTCTTAAAAGCAAAATCCCCTTTTCATCATTTGTACTGCTGAGATACCTACCAGATGCTGGAGTGACCTTCAAAATGATGAGCCTGTGGAAAACAAAACTGTTCTTAAGCCAGACTGCATTTGTAAATAGGGCACCTCTTCTCGCTTCCTCCAATAAATAAATAAATAACCTTTTCTATTTATTTCAAGAGCTGTTCTTGCTACAGATCTCTGTATTAATAGACTTTGTCTCGGAGCTAAAAAATAAAACGTTGTTTTAATGGGTAGGGTCCAAAGGTTACAGCTTCTATGCCCATGAGCAGATTCCAGAGACAATGGAGGTTTTCAGTTCCCATCCAAGAACTGCAAGTACTTTGTGTGTTGGGCATGATTATATTTATTGGGGTGCAGCAGAACAAGAGGACAGCAACTTTTTTGGCAGGTTACGTTCTTGGAAAGGGCTGTGGCTGGATTTCCTACCTATGGTAAGTCCAAGCATTTTGCTTTTCCAGGTTGCTACTGCTGCAACAAATTCTGTTTTTTCCAGTATATTTTACTGATAATTGAGAGGGAGGTATTTCAAATGATCCAAAAGGTGAAAAGGCTTTTTTTGATACAGTTTTCCATTTTGGGAGAAGGAAGTGTCCCCAAGTAAGGCTTGTGTAGACTGACACCCTTTCATTGTGTAGCTACCACTTGGAAAAATTACTTGAGCATAAAAAAGGAAGACTTATATAAAGGGGGAAAAAAAAATAAGTTTAAAATTATATTTATTCCTCCTATATGTTAATAGTGAGAAGAATAAAAAATGAAGGTAAAAATTTTTTTTGTCTACTCAGTGTTGAATATAATGTAGAAAGTCCCAGTGCTCAAGAAATTGTGACTCCTTGGACTGCTGTGGACTCGAAATTAGATGTTAAGGCACATGTAAAATACATCAGTAGCAGCCTTAAGATTAACACTTAGTTGCCAATCCTTTACTGTAATTCCTTAGACCAGGTAGAGCAGGAGCTCGTGCATCCAGCGCTGCCAGAGCCGCAGCATCTGTCTCAGCTCCTTGCATCAGTGTTTTAACTCATAGGAGACCGTAGCATTGCTGTATTTATTCCTCCCCTTTCCCCCTCTCTGGATGCTCTCTGTGCATTTTGTTTGTGTACATGGGGTTTTTTGTAGTGTAAGATACGAAATTTTCTATTTTTTCATAAAAATAAAAACCTTTGACTAACAGCAGCATCCAGTTGTGGATCACACATACGCCTGAGCCCTCGACTTTCCACGAAGCATCAGGATTTCCCCCCTTGAAAAGGAAATAAATTCTCTGTATTTTTTCTCTCCTAAACGCAGATTTGGTGCTACTCTTGTGGTCCCTGAGGGAAAGAGAGGCCCTTGGGATAAGTGAGACGTAGACCCACATGAATGCATCTGGCCTTGTTACAGGCTGTTCCCACTTTTCTCTGTTTTGGGGGGAAAATATGCTTTTTTAGTCTGGTTTCTGGGGCAAAGGTCCTGCCAAGCCAAGCAAGCCCCAGAGCAGTCCCTGGCCACATATCCCTCAGAAATACCATTTTTTTGTGATTTTTTTTTGCCACCCAAAATCTGATTTTCTCTGAATTTTTTTTTGAGTGGAACTCCAGCAAACCCATGACCAGCTGGAGCACCCACCACCACATCCCCTGCTCTGTGGATTTGGGGGCAGCCACATGCTGCAGAGGGGCATGGGCCAGCCTTAAAGAGAGGTGAGAAAAGCCATAGGTGGGAAAGGCCAAGGGGGAAAAGATTGACCTGGGAAAGGTCTTAATGGAGGTGGTGGTGGGCAGCCACCATCTTCTTGTCCACTGCTGGAGGACAAAGGGAAGAGGTGCGGATAAGGATACTGTTTCTCCTGCATGACAGGAAGCTGTGGCAGATGATGGGTAGTGGTACACTGACACCGTGGCCAGGAAAGGCATGATAGGCTGGGACAGCAGGGGAATGCTGCCTTATATATTAAAGGGAGCACAAGGTCAATTGGGTTAGCAAATTGAGGTTGTCAGCAACTTGGATGCAATCCCTCTGAACTGACGTGCCAGTCCCCACTCAGCGTTTGCTTGTTCAGCTTGAGCTTGCCTGCTGCTGGCCCACGCTGGCGGCAGATGCTGTAAGGAGTCAGAGGGGCTCTGAGGGACAGAGGGAAGAACTGTTAATTTGCCCATTGCATCCTTGATAGCTTCGTGGAGGCAGAGGGCCTGCTAAGGGGAAAATACAAACATGGGGAAACTTCCATTAAAAATCAGAGCTGGCTGCAAGCTCCTTCCACAAGGTTCCATTTTAAGTGAGAACTAAGGAATTAGGCAGTTTCCATGGGCCTTTGTGCTCAGATTTGTTTGGGACCAGCTTTTAAACAAATCTCAAATCAGTGTTTGCCTGTTATTTTCCTCTGCTGGGCTCAGAGTGAGAAAAGGCACTTGGACTCCGTGGGCACCAGCTAGTAAATCTACCTGCACAGAAAGGCAAGGTGCTTCACCTTCAAAGTGGGTCCTTAAGCACATGCCTGACTTATTTTTTGGGTGGTTCTACTGCACAACCTCTGGTCCCTGAATAAACGTGCAGCTGCATCTCGAGTCGCAAACACCAGCTCTCGTGAATGCTTAACAAGCTGTGCTCAGGGTAACACTCTCTGCATCGCTCTTGTTTTCAGTACAGCTGAAACGAGCTGCAAAGCAAGATGACCCCTGTGCTGGAGGCACTGCAGGGCAGCTGAACAGTAACTTGATCTTATTTTCCTATCCAGTAATATAAAAATGGGGCTGAAGGGGGCTCTGAACCTCTCCCCTCCTCTACCAACCTGGAAGGGTTCAAGCCTATAGTGCCAGAATTCCCAGAGGATGCCATGGCCCCAGGGCAGGAGCAGCAGGGAGGCTGCTCCCCATCACCCCATGAAGCTGAGCTGCCATGCAGAAAGCAATGCAAGATTTATGAAGCTGTAGGGAGAAAGAGTGAGGGACTCTTCATGTATTTTTCATGGGCTGAACTGCATAAATAGCATGCAATGCATAAACTGTGACTGGATACTTCCACAAAAAACAAAAAAAAAGGGGGACCAGCAAGCAGAAGCAGCGATGAAAGAATGAGATAGATTTATTCAAGTCAACAGGGCCTGCTCAAAGTCACCCTCAGGTGCATTAAGAAGCAGGCAGAACAGCACAAGCTCATCCCAGAACAATTCATCTTTGCGGACATGTGGACGAACATGGACCTCGAGGACTGGAGAAGGACGCACGTCGTTCCTGCCTGGTAAAATGGGTGGGTGGCAGGAGAGAAACCACCTTATCCATGATGCCTCAGGTGTGGTGTGGGACTTATAGAGATGCTAGGACAAACTATGGCACCAGCAGACAGGTCAGTGTAGAAAGTGAATGACACTGGGGCACGGAGAGAGAGCTCAGAATGAGGTAACGCTGGGAAAAGAGGACGCCACTAGAAAACCGTGCAGGGATGAGTGCTGAAAAGGTGGTGTTCCCTGTGGCAGTTCTGATGCCTTTTCCTGGTCTTAAAATTAAGAACTAAACATGTTCAAGAGGGAAAAAGGGTTTAACCTCAGTATTTATTTAAGGATCCTCAGGTGCGCCGAAATGCACATTAAAGTGCACCCCAAAATGCCCATCGAAAAAAATGGCCACACACAATGTAATGTGTATACAATTATACGCCTTGCAAAATTAGCATATCTATCAAAGAGTCCCCAATGAGGGCCTCCAGTAGGAACCTGCCCCCTGGATGGGCCTATCTTTCTTTACAGAATGTGTTCTGGAGAGGACCTTGGTGTCTGGGCTTTCCAGAATGTTTGGTCTCTTGGCTTAACGGAATATTGGGTCTAAGGGAAGTTATCAAACTTAAAGAATTGTAAGTATGTGGGCTAAAAGCACTAAGAATACATAAAAGCTATATAAAAGGGTATATAAAAGGGGTATAAAAGAAAAAGCAAAAAATCATCATGGCATCAGTTCCCTCAGCAGGTGCATGTGTGCTTCCAGGTGTGCAGTTTTAATAATGCATCTGCTGCCAGAGCTCACACCTCATGTCCATGAAGACAGGTATCAAAACAATCCCAGGCTGAGGCTGGGTGGGAAGCGGGAGCCGGAGCAGCATGGCAGCCAGCCAAAAGCTTTGCCCGTTTTGCAGCCATGATAGCAGGCCAGGGTGTGTTTGCAGTTACTGCATGCCATAGGGTTTCCAGGGGAAAAAAAGGCCTTGGAGTTACAGGTGTGAAGTGGGTGATGCTCACTGAATGCACCCATTGCCTCTATAATGTGACTGCCAGTGGGAGCA
Organism: Oriolus oriolus; assembly: GCA_013400235.1. Taxonomy (NCBI): domain Eukaryota; kingdom Metazoa; phylum Chordata; class Aves; order Passeriformes; family Corvidae; genus Oriolus; species Oriolus oriolus. The sequence goes on from VXBT01003146.1 coordinate 1,448,116, forward strand.
TCTGGTGCAAATCCTTTGGGAGCTGCTGGATGTTGGTGGCTGCAGACCCCAGCGTTACAGTGACCTTTGACAACCCATTAACATATGGCTCATTATTTTCCTCCCAGAATGTCCTAGGAGCCAGCCACGGAAGGAGAACAAGGCATCCATGTAGGTGATTTTCCTACCCCTTCATTTCCTCACCTCTAGCTAGGGTCAGCTTAATTGCTCACAGCATCAGCTATAGTAATATTCAGCAAATTGAGTGTAAGAAAAGAAGGTGCTTTCTTACACTGGCATGCTGCTTTCATAACCTATTCACAGCTCTAACCAGGTTCTTTTGACCCCAAAACTCTTCTAAGCTCCCCCTTAAATGGCCAGCGGATGCTTTTGTGCCAGTGAAGATGACTTATTTCTCTCAAAGCTTATTTTTTTAACTACGAAACCAAAAGAAAAATCTTCCAAGCTGAAAAATAAAAAAGCAGCAAAACTCTGAGATAGGCTGCCTGCCGTTTTCTTGGTTTGCTCCCAATAAAGACCATATTTATTACAAGAAAATAGAAATCCTATGGATTTCTCTTCTGAGGTGCTGTGTTTCAAGCTTGACATTTAAACATGAAACTCCAGGCTCTAAAATTTAATCATTTACTCCTCAAGAAATATGGTCTGTGGAGCCGCTGAGCAAAAGGGCATGCAAGGTAAAAATATTTCATTGGGGGAAAAAAAAGGAAGATAGGGAAAATATGTGCTCATTTAAAAACAAAAGATAGGGAGCAGCCTCCCCCATCCAGTGAGCAATATGCTGTCAAAGTGGCATCCTGTGGTCCCTCTCCATGAGATGTGTAGGAGCTTAGGGCTTGCTAATATCCTTCAAATGGGATAAGATCAACGGTTGGGCCCAGTTACTGGAGGAGGAGGGAGAAGGAGGCACACATGTGTATGGAGATATATATGTAGAGATGCATGGCTGTATATGCACACACATGCAGAAGCACTGGGTGATCACCTCTTAATTAAAAGACAAAAATTAGGGCATGGCTAATAAATGGTGAATGGCAGCAAATAGCCCAGGAGTGAGGCTGGACTGGGCTGAAAAGAGTGGTTTGGGCCAGGCAGGGGGGGATAGATGGAGATCATCAGGTTTTGGCACCCGGAAGGATTTGGCCTTCATTAGTGTTCCTGTCCCAGGATGAATTAATGACCTGGGCGGGAGAGGAGGGAGGCAGTGTAAGGTGGCTGCAGAAGGGATGGATGTTCTCACTGGTGCTAAAATCCCACCAAGCTCCATCCCACTGGGCAGTCACCAGCCATCAAAGCAGGGAAGGGAGGATTGAATGGACTGCATAAAGTGGCTGGGAACATGTGCTTGGCAAGAAATGAGGAGAAATTATATGGAGGGGAGCCACAGGCATGGCTTTCATCCTGGCTTGGCCATTGCTTTTGGGCTCGAAAGTCGCTCACAGACCTAAAGGTCAATCCACGGTGCCCAGGTGGGAGAAGAATATGTTTATTTGGCTTGGAGACAATGGCCCTTTTGGGGGGTTTTAGTATTTTGGAGTGGAAAACCAGGCTTTCACAGCCAGAGTTTGTGAGCAGCTGAGTGCACACTGAGCCTTACACAGGGACTGGCTTGCTCAGCAGCTGCTAAAACCTGGATGTGGGTGACTTTAGGTCTTGAACATGCCCAGGTGGGTCCTTCCCCTGGCCCATCAAGGGGAAAGGGAAACATGAGTGGTCCCTTCACCCCTTAGAAACCCAGGGTTTGGAGAACAGGACTGTACAGCCAGAATCTTTTTGTAGCAACAGCTACATGTATCCCAGAGAAAACAATGAAATAAAATTAATAAATAAAATAATTGTAAATATTCTGTGTAGGAGGGAAAGGTTGTTGGCTCTGGCAGAGGCAAAGCTGGGCTATCCCTCGGGAGGGGAGCGCTAGAGGTGCAGTGTCCCAAACCAACATGAACAGTTGCTTCAGGGCACAGAATCAGTCCTGCAAAAGCTTCATCCCTCTCCCATCCCTGAGAGCTGTGCTTCATTGCCTCCGATTTTCATGCAGCAGCCAAAGAGACTCTGAATCCTTGGCCCCTGCGTTTGCATCCCCAGCGGGACTGCAGCCAGGGTCAAAGCCCTCGTGTACTGTCCATCCCTCCCTAGCCCCCGAAATTGTGTGACTGCTCCATCAGGGAAGGCAATTAGCATTCAAGTGCTGCTGTTAGCATAATCAGAAAGACAAAAGGCTGACAGCAATAGCTGCAAAGCCGGGGCCCTGGTCAGAAATGTAATGGAGAAATAAATTATGGCAAGAGAGCGCGTTCAGATCCAGACTTCGGCTGCAGAGGGTACGAGAGCAGAAAAGAGCCCTGCCTCCTGCTACTTTATCATCCACACTCCAGAGATCCTCGTGGCTGTAACTGATAAGCAGCTGATAAACAGCTCAGCTGCTTCAGGAACAGAAGCATTCCTGTAACGAGTGGCTGAGACCCCCAGGTACCAGCCAGGGATACTGTGAGTCCTCTTGGCACCACATCCTAGCTCTTCAAAGCCAGACCCTTCCCTTGAAAAACTCAGCTTATTTCAAAGTGCTGTTATTCATGTCTTTGTGATAGAGGGGATTTAAGTGCCCCAGGGTTTCGCAAGCCACTATCTGGGGACAGTCACACCCCAATAGTGATGAAAAGGGGGGAAAAGAACCCAAAACAGATAAAACCTGATCACTGGAAGCAGGTTTGGGTGTAAAAATAAGACTTTAAAAAGCCAGGTAAGTATCCCGGTGATCCCTGTAAATTTGGAAAGCCTGAGTACAGCTTGGGAAGGGAAGGACCCGGTTGTGGCTCTTTCTATGCAGCCACGTTGGGCTCCCCGTGAGCTAAAGGAAAAGAAAAAAGCAAACAGACAAACAAAAACAGGCAAAAAAAAAGCAGCGAGGTGAAATGCCTCCATCAGTGATGGCATTGTATGGGCATCTGGTCCCCGAAGACGGCACTGTTATCTCAGTGTAAGCTGTTTTTTCAATATTATTCACCTCTTCAAGGAGAGGAGACATCTTATTGTCTAAAAGAAAGATGAAAACAAAGGTCGCTGTGCTCCAGGTTATTTTTCACACCACGGAAACATCCTACTGATGAAGCAGTGACTTTGTAGGAGCTGATAAATCAGGAGTCAAATGAAAGAATGGGGTTTTTTTGTTTCCCCAGCCCTGTGATTTGATTTGATTGGAATTAGCTTCATTTGAATCTGACCCTTAGCAAAGCCCTTTTATATTCACCAGAAGGTTTACCACAGGGCACTGCAAATTTCTCAGCTTTGAGACACGACAGTGTGAAGGGAGGTTATAAAAATACATGAGAATATTTTTTAAATATGTATAAAATTTATGTGTAATAAAAATTAAAAAATATAAAAGCCTTTATCAAACCAAATTTAATGCCCTAGAAATATGATCTTGTGCTTCCCCCAGACAAGAGAAAGCTACAGAATCTCTCCAGATGGGCCACACTGAGGACTTGTATTTGTGTGTGTGTGTCTGAGGGATGCAGAAAGGGAACCAAACTTGTGCTAATAAGCAGCTACTCAATATGCCTTGATGAGTGAATGTATTCAGAGTCTATAGAGAGCAAAGTGTGCTGCAGCGAGAATGGGAGATGATTCCCCTCATATGAATTTGCCTAAGTACAGAATAAACACTTTTTTTTTTTCTGCTTTCCCCCTTTTTCTAAAGCCCAGCTGTCTGTTAATGCATATAATGATGGTCCCCCTCCAGGGACCAAGCCTGAATTCCCATTCATATGCAAAAATCGTAAGTGAGAAACTTTAGATTTGGCCCAAATAACAGTGTGCACTTCTCCCAGGGAAGGAAATTCCAGCCTGCCATATTTTTCCTGCTCAGTGCATGCCAGATGTCTAAAAAAAAAAAAAAAGAAAGAGGGGGATGGTTATTCCTGTGTATGGAGCCAGAGCTGGCAACAAGGAAAGGATGCTTCTGGCACATCCGCAAGGCGCCGCCTCCACACGGAGCATGGAGCAAGGGGAAGCTGGGGGGAGAATCGTCCTGCTCATATGGCCACGTTTTGTGCTGAACACCAAACCTCCACTGAGGGTGCTGTGCTGACCCTGTGAAAGGCAATGGCTGTGTCACAACAGGACGCATTTAGGGAGAGAGAGGGGGAAAACAAGGGTCTGAATATGACAGCAAAGGGGCTGAGGCAACTGAGGAAAAACAGGTATTTGTGCAAAACCAGCTCCTGAGTACTCTTTTTCAAGTGGACTGCTCAGTGCTTGCACGCCGGTCAGCACTGCCTCCCTGAAGCCCTGCCTCAAGCTGCCCTCCAAGAGCCTGCCAAATGTTCATATCATGGAGAGCAGAGCCTTAGGAAGCTGCTTTTAGGCTTCACCAAACCATTTTGCTTTTAAAGGAGGCCTCTGGCATGGCAAGAGAGACCACGCTGAGCAGAAAGAGCAAAGCCACGCTTTGCAGTGATGTTTTGCTGGAGGCAAAACATTAGAGCAAGAGCTGAGGCTCATCCCTGGGTGATGGGGATGGGGAATGATCTCATTTTGGGGAGAAATAGCTATGAACAGCTGGATTGTTACTGGAAAACAAAAACTTTAGAATATTCCTCCTTTGGGAGGCTCAGGCATCACTGCGGGGTTATTCTGGGAGGGCTGTGTGGGCCATGTGTGACAGGCAAGTCATTTTTCATGCTGGATACCTGCCTTGGGATCATGTGCTTTAGAGAGAGGAAGTGATTTAGGAGGAAGGCAGTCGAATTCATGGGGTTTTTCTCTTTCCCCAGTAAAAAGAAAGGGTCAGGAGAGTATTCCTTTCCCGCTGTCTCAGGATGAATCGGGGCTTCATGGTGGTGAGTCAGTGGCGGTCTGTTAAGGCACAGGGGGATTAGGGCTGGCAGGGGGGTTATGCTGAGCCTCACAGCTGGTGCAGGTGCATTTCCAGCCATAAGAAGTAGTAACAGTCCCAGTGGAAGCATTCAGCTGTGGTAAGAGCAGACAGAAATCTATTATCCTTGTGAATGCAATGTCAATATTTACAGAGAGAGGTCAAAGAAGAGAGCTCTGCTCAGGAAATGTCAGCTCCGGAGAAGGAGGAGGCATTAGCAGCATTTGCATTTGTGCTGGAGCAATCCCTGCAAAACTGAGGAATATTTAGGAGGGTTTTGACTTCCAGCCCTATTCACCCCATCTTCTTCTACCACTGCATCGTCTACTGCAGCAGTTTGGGGCACATCTGCAATGCCTGGAAGCAATGCTGGATGCTTCCTCCTCCTTGGGGGTTACCAGCATGCATGTGAGTGATGATGCAGTCACAGTGGCTGCAGGCAGCTTTCCTTATCTGCCATTAGTAGGGTCCTTTACAGAGAGGCAAAGACAAGAGGAAACAGCAAAAATGGCACAGAGCAAAGAACACAGGGTCCAAAAAATCATTCAGGCTGAGCCAGGTTGGTACCTGCAGCTGAAAAGCCACCAGGTGAGACAGGATTATGGATTTAGATAAAGGATCTCAGAATATTTTTCTGCAATCTTTTTGCTTAGGGTGGAAAGTGCTCGAAATGGGTTTAATCCCCCTTGCTCAGTGTTATTAGCGCAGGAGTGCTCCTGCTATTGCTGGTAGCACAGGTGTTCCTGGGCCCTCTTTAAATGAAGACCAAAGAGGCTTTGTGTGAGCATGAGAGGGGCAGGCAGAAGCAGCACAGGCAATAACACAGCCTCAAAAATAGCTTTTTGCCAGCACATGCAGTTGCTCCCCACAGCTGTTGCCCATGGGAATGACAGGACGCCCAGATGATGCTTCCAGGTGTGGGAGGACAGGGGAGCATCACCAGCCCACACGCAGGTATCCAGCCTTGTGGCTGCTGGGGGGATTGGGTGTTTCCCCATAAAAACATTTTTTTCCCTAGGGAAGGAGGCTTGAGACATCTCAGAAAAGCTGAAAAACTCCCATGCATTTCCCGAGTGGAAAAACGCCTCTTGCCAAAGACTTGAGTTCCTTCCTCCATCACTGGGCTGAGATTTTGCCTGTAACTCTATTTATGCTCAGTGAAAACTTCAGGGGCTGGTGGCCTGTGAGGATGTGGGATGTGCCAAGGTCTGGTTTTCATGGTATTAACATGTACATGGCCAAACAGATGGGAAACCACCCGGTGAGACAGAGCTGGCGATGTAAATAAACACCAGAAACCTCTCACTGCTTGCTGAGGCACTGGTTGCTTTGCCCACGCTGGAGTGGGCCCAGAGGCAGGAGATCTGGGGAGCTGAGGAGGTTGAAAGTGGGAATTTCCCTGCCACAGCACTGAGTTCAGAGGGCAGGGCAGTCCTGCGAGGTGCAGAGCATCCCGTATCTCTGTCCCACATGCCTAGGATGGCAAAGGACACCTCTGTGGCATGGAGAAAGTAATTTTGGGCTTTGTAGCTACTTTCAGATTAAATGTTATCGCATTTGGGTGGGATATTTTGGAGCTGTTTCTCTGCTGGCCATTTCACTCCAAACTGTTTAATTAAAAAACAAAAAAATCTGGCAGGTTTATGCTGCTTGGTATTTAAATCCAGATGATATGCATTTATTCTGGGTGGGATCTCGTAATTTGCTCTGTCTGCAGTGTCAGACAGCTGTAATTGAGTTGATACTGATACCGATTAGGAAAAGTAACACCATGTTCCTACCACCTGAGCACAGAGGGTACCACCCTGGGCAGGCACGCGTGTGTGCCACAGGAGTTCCCTGCGGCCCACAAAATACCCAGCGCCATCTCTGGGACAATTAGGCCCCACTAGCAGCGCCCCTCGTTCCTAGCCAGTCTGCAGACGCCCGGGCTGTCTCCCAGCTTGCCTCGGCCCCCTGGCAGAAGCAAAGTTTCTGTCGGTATGGTAATTCCCACTGCCCGCCGGAGGTGCCCTGCAGGCCCGCTCCCGGCTGTCCCGCTGCCGCGCCCCGCGGGGCCGGCCCGCGCAAACCGGGGCAAAACGGGACAAACCGCGGCAAAACGGGACAAATCGGGGCAAACCCGGGCCGTCTCCTCCCTTCTCCCCACGCTCTGCCCGCCGGGATCCTCAGCACCGCTGGTCACGGGTCGGTGCTGCTTCTGGTGCCGCTGCGAGGCGTCGCGGGTGGATCGTCGGCCACAGCCCGGCCCCCGCTCGCTCTCCGGGGGAGAAATGGGGCGTTTCTGGTGGCCCTTCCCTGTTTCCCCCGCCCCTCCTGGAGGGAGCTGCTGCGGGAAGCACTGGTGAGGGGCGAGGGGGAGCTGTCTGTGCTCGGGAAGGGTTTGGAGGGGCTGCAGGCGCAGGGGCTCTTTGGGCTGTGCTGTGCCTCAGGGAGCTCTGACTGTCTCACATTACTCCCTGTGCAGGGACGGACGGACGGACGGAGGCACAGAGTCCACTGGAGCGCACACCTGCAGGATTTTCTCTCTCGAGGTTTTAGAGGGCGCAGCCTCCTTTTATCCCAAACTCCCGGCCGCATGTTGCCCTCTTCCTTTCCCCATTGGCTGAGGTACCGGGAAGGTACAGCCTTCCCGAACCGCCTACCACACATTCCCCCCTTGAACCTACTATTGTACCCCACAGTTCAGAAACTCGGGCTTGTGCAGACCCTCACTTGTCTGTTTCGGGAGCCGAGCTGTCTGGGCTCTGTAACAAACCTGCTGCCCAAAGTTAATAGAGACATTAAGACCCATTTTAAAGACATTAACACCCATACTTGCACCCATCAAATTGTTTGTAAAAAAGACATTAGCACACATCTTTCCTATCAATCCCTCCTCTTCTGACTTTTCCAAGTCTGGTCCCTGCACCAGGTATGGCAAGTAAATACAGAGAATAAAGTAGGCAATGACAGTTCATTGTCATGAGCCCATTAATCACCAGAGGTCCTTGTCCATGGCTGCTGATAGCCGAGGGCTCCCCTCCTTTTCTTCCAGCTGAGAAGTCCAAATCTCCAGGGTTTTAGAGACCTTGACCAGAGTATGATGGGTCCACCTGTGTTCAGCTGTCCTGGCTGCTGTCTCTGCCATCCTGGTTGGAGGTTGTGAACAGCAAAGTCCAAAGACAGCCTCTGTGCTAACTGGGCTTCCTGTCCAAGGAGCCCCAAATGGCCTCAACTAACCCCTCCCAGGGACTCCAATGACCTCAAATCAGCCCAAATAACTGCAACTAACCGCAAATGACCTCAAGTAACCCCAAATGACCTCAAGTAACCCCTACCAAGGACCCCCAATGACCTCAAGTAACCCCAAATGACCTCAAGTAACCCCTACCAGGGACTCCAATGACCTCAAGTAACCCCAAATGACCTCAAGTAACCCCTCCCAGGGACTCCAATCACCTCAAGTCAGCCCAAATGACCTCAAGTAACCCCCCCAGGGACTCCCAATGACCTCAAGTAACCCCAAATGACCTCAAGTGACCCCTACCAGGGACTCAAATGACCTCAAGTAACCCCTCCCAGGGACTCCAATGACCTCAAATCAGCCCAAATGACCTCAAGTAACCCCTACCAGGGATTCCAATGACCCCAAGTAAGCCCAAAAGACCTCAGCTAACCCGTACCAGGGACGCCAATGACCT
>VXBT01003147.1:6344-22664 GCA_013400235.1 Oriolus oriolus
CCCCACCCCCATGCTCATGAGGCCTAGCCTGGTGCCATCTTTGGCTACGTAACATAAGTACACGTTCTTATGGCTGAAACAACGGCTGAAGCAAAACATTATTTTATCTGTCACATACCCAGTGGCTGTGAAGCTGCTCATGCAACATCCCCTTCCAGGGAGAAATGAGCAAAACAAGCCCTGAGGGTTCACCTGGTCTGTGGCAAAAGTGTTTTGGAGAGTGTCAGTTGCTGGTCCTGCCTGCAGTGGGGTGTTTCCTACAGGTAAGTGTTTACAGCCCAGAATTGTGGGGGATTGTTGGGGAAGATGAAATAGGAAAACCTTATAAATATGACTGCCTGGCCAAAGATGCTGAGAATATGGAAACTATAGGCGAGATTGAAATGAAAGCCAGCTTTGAGATACCAAGCCTTAGTTACTGAACAACTAGAAAACAATGGTATGGCCACTGAAACGAATCCCCTTTATGATTGAACAATANATGGTATGGCCACTGAAACGAATCCCCTTTATGATTGAACAATACCCTCTGCCTGCAGACAGGTCCAAGGGTCAGAGCAGACCCTACTAGCTTGGCAGAAGGGGTCCAAAGAGTAGTTTTAGGGTTTAAAATGTAACACAGTATGGTAATGTAATGATTCTTATAGGCTGTATGTAAATGCTATAGAATTTGTATCTTGTATTAGATTGGTTAATGAAAATTAGAATATTCAGCACAGAAGATGATTTATAGCATTGTAAATGAGAACCTCGTGCTCTCGCACACTCACTCTTGTACTCTCTCTTGTATGCTCACGCTCTTGCACACTCTCTCTTGCATGCACTCTTGCACTCTCTCTCTCTCTCGCACCCCTTGCTTCTCTGCCCTGCCTCAAGCTGTGCTAGCAGCTCCTAGCAGGGCCCCAGTACCCACGCCCTTTGCAATAAACCTCATGTTCTAAGACCATTCTCCAGAGATCTCTCGTCTCTAGCAGTCCCGACCTCAGTTGAGTTGGAGTTCACTGCCCTGTCTGATGGTCATGTCTGAAGTATATCTGCTTGTCCCTGAGACATCAAAGATCACCAAAGGTGTTCCCAACTACAGGTAATTAGTGGGATTTTCAGGAAGCATTGCCATTAGGAAGACTAGAATCCCTCCTAGGGATCTGTCACAGGTACTTCTAGATCAAAGATTTAATCAACAGCCTGTAAGTTCTCTGAGTGTGTGGGATTTTCATATCCCTGTTATTTTCTCTTTAACAACTGCAGAATTAATTACATAAAATCACTGAATTTCTAATGGATGTACTGGCAATCTGTCCTGCCCTGGCATACCACAGCTCCTGGGAAAATCCAACTGAAAGAACAGAAGAGCTGGGAATAGGGGGAATCATGGTGCTGGCTGAGCACTGCAACAACATTTCCAATCTTTTCACCCATTTGGAGCGCAGGGAACACCAAATTTTGGTCTGGTTTGGGGTTATGTGTCCGTGCCTGCAGGGAGACAGGAACTGCAGCAGGAACTCTCCTGACCCCATGGATGCCTCTCTCCTTACAAGTCCTCCCACTGACCCAGCACAGGGAGTCATCCTGGCTGCAGATCCCACATGGATCTTTGGCCTTGTTGGAGCCAATTCCCTTGTCACACCCCACTTCCTACAGAAAAACTGGGAAGATTGGATGTTAAGAGGGAATTCTTCCCCATGAGGATGATGAGGCCCTGGCACAGGTTCTCCAGATGGCTGCCCCATCCCTGGAAGGTGTTCAAGGCCAGGTTGAACAGGGCTTAGAGCAACCCAATCCAGTGGAAGGTGTCACTGCCCATGACAGAGGGTGGAATGAGCTCCAGAGGATTCTGTGAAGAGATTTCACACCCACAAATCAAGATCCCAGATCCAGAGGCTTTTCCATGGAGATGAGGCAGTGTTGGCTGCTCCAGTGGATTTTTCTTGATGTGCCCAACATGTGCATGTTTCTCTGCATCTTTATTCTTTAACCAGATTTCCCCCAGAACGATGTTGCAGGACGAATTCAGACTTACTAGAAATGGATCAGGTTCACATTTTTTCCCCCTCTGTTTTTCAACTATTTTCAAATTCTCGAAATTACCCTCAAATGAGCTCTAGAAAACTACTGTGAAAAAGATCACTCAGAGGAACATCTTGAAAAGAGAAAACCACATCCATCCGCAGCAAAAACAATCCCATTGCTATTTTTACCTGGTCTCTAGGTGCTCTGCCAGATCTCCCAATAGGCATTCCCATTCCCAAACAAGCGCTATGGAAGACACTCACCTTGTCCATGAGGGTGAGGAGGCAGTTTTGGACGTGCTCTTTGCCACGGAATGGGATGACAGAGTCCAGATGGTCTTTGTGGCCCCTTCCAAGCCAAATCACCTCATGATTCCATGATATGATCAGCACCTATCCCAATTCCATTCCAGAAACATCTTCCCATTAACTCAGAACTTCCCCCCTCCTCTTTTTGCACCACATCAGGGATGTGTTGCTGAATGCCACAGGCATGGGAGGCCTCAGCATTCCCTGGGCATGCCATTCAAAACTGAGCTAGTGGCCTCAGTGCTCCGAAATACCGAGTCGGCCCCAGTTCCAGTTGGGATTATTTCAAATAGCAGTGTGGGGTGTCCCCTCTCACATCCCTCCACTGGGACAGCTCACATGGAATGTGAGTGACTTACTGCATTTGGAATTCCTGGCTTAAAAAACAGATGTTGGAATATCCTCTCCTGGGAATATCCAGAACACCAGGAGGCTCCCTGGAAGCCATGGGTAGGGGCAGTCAGACGAACAATCCTAAAAAGGTTTTCAGGGGATGCATTCACAGCCTGTGGCTGCAATGACTCCAAAGCTGTTCCTTCCCCTTGGGACAGCCAGGCAAAACATCCCTATTGATTTCTGACACAAAAAACCCTCTCAGCTCCAAGCTACTTCGCTCTTCCCAAATCTAGGCTAAGCACTCCAACAGGCTGTAAGTAATAAACAACAGAAAAGGCCATCTCACAGTGCATATCACGAGCTGGGCACCACATTCCACACTGGAACTGGGCTGTTCCCACATGTCTGTACAGTTGGAAGCATCCCACTTCCCCCACTCTTCCATTCAGGAGAAAAAGACAACACAGCCCTTAGACACCCAGTGTGTAATCCCAACAATCAGGGAAAACCACCTCACTCTGGGACGAAATGTAATGCCCAGTTTTGGCCAAGACTGAAAAAAACCAAATAGCAGTGCTGGAAACATTGCCAGGCATGGAGCCTCCCAGCTCTGAAAATGCAGCTCGCAGGCTTCTTCCCATGGAAACCCCAAAAATTCCTCTGACTGGGCTCAGGGAGAAAACCCTGCCCATTCCACCAGCTTGGCACAGAGCATATTCCATGGATGCCTCAGGAAGGTGTCCCTGACCGTTGGCAGGGGGTTGGAATGATATGATCTATAAGGTCCTTTCCAACCCAGACCATTCCAGGAATTTAAGGCAGATTTCAGCTACTTCTCATCTCACAATTCCTTCCCAAGCCTCATCCTCTGGGCTGCCTTTCCCATACTTTGCTGGGAAGGGAAGCAGTGGCTCCTCTCCCTAAACACACCCACTGCAAATTGCTGATCCCTGCCCAGAAACCACCAGGTGACATAAATGGTTGACCCACTGTCTTGTCTGTTTTCCATAATTGAGCACTTCAGTCACTTCAGAGTCAGGCAGTCAGGATCAATCTCAGGTTACAGGTACTGGCACAAAGCAGCTGCTGTGCTGGAAGGGGCAATTTCAAAGGCTCGTCTCCCATTAATTGGGAATTCAGTGCTGCAAAAAGTCCAGCAGTGATCATGGATTTAACCATTCCCATGGATTAATCCCCAACACTCACTACCAAGTGCTGCTGGAGCATCTCTCCAGGAAGAAAAGCAGTGCCCAGTCCAGATGGTATTTAGGAGGGTCCCTATCCAGTTTCCTGGGATGTATGGGAAGCTGCTACTGACAAACTGGATCTCCGGAGAACTTAATTTAAGTAGTTCACTGAATGCTTCTAAAACAGGGACTTGTTTCCATCTCTAAGACAGCTGAAATGCTATGGCTCGCCAGGCTTCCTAATAAAGTGCTGCAGAAGTGTGTCCGTGTGTGGGAATCTTCCTTTAACCCGATGCCAGGGAAGAGTTGCCTGAGATTTCAGTTAAAATTTAAATCAGCTTTTAAGATACCAGACAGAAAAAAAATACCCAGAAACTCCTTTTTCCAGCTGAAACCTACTGGGATATTCAGAGCTTATTTGGAAAGAAACCCCTCTGAGAGATTTCATATCTAATATCATGGAAATTCTGAGGGATGAAAAAGCAAATGAAATACTTTCAGAGTAATTTCCAGCACATTAATCACAAACACCCTCAGAGGTGACATTTGGCAGCTCAAATCCTCCATGGCCCAGACCCGACACTTCGGCTCATGTGGGAAACAGACAGGAAGTGCAGAACAATGTTCAACCCTTCCTTAAAGCAATTCCCAAGGAGTTGATGACCCTCCAATGAAAACCTGGCTTGCAACAAGGCCTTCCTGCCTGTGGCATTGATCTGGGTGAGTGCAGGTGCTCTGGCTGGGAGTAATAAGTCCTGCATTGCTCCTTGTCCCCTACCAGAGCCCTGGGATCTGGGGGATTTGGTGTATCTGTGTTGGGCTACACTGTATGCTGGAAGAGAGATTAGGCCTTGTTGGCTGCAGAAAGAGCCTCGTTCTCAGACCCGGAGGTGATCCTGGGATTACAGCCAGGTCACCAGGGATGGGCTGAGAGAGCATTGTGGGTTTTTGGACAGTGTCAGCCCTATGAGATGTGATAATTGCAGTTTCTGACCTTGTAAGGTATTGTTTACCTTTTACCATAATAGGCAATGTCTAGGAAATATTCCAGGTGATTGGGGAACACTGAGGTGAACTTCTTTCCTGTTTATATGAGGTGATTTCCTGTTTTTCTATTGATATTTAAGGGAATTTTGGATACGCAATAAAGCCTTTTTCTTCTTGCACCTTTACCATGATGTTGCAGAGTCTCTGCCCATGCGTGAATACTGCATATCTGCAGCTGAATTCCCGAATGGGGGAAAATCCAAACAGAATCGTGACTGGAATGCAGAATTGGGAAAAACCTGGACCAGATCGCATGGATGCAGTCCAGTATGAGGGAAAATCTGGACTGAATCATACCCTAAGTCTGGAATAGGGAAAAACTTGGACCAGATCATGCCTAGAATCTGGAAAGGCAGAAAACCTGGACAAGGTCAAGACTGGAATCCAGAACAGGGGAAAACCCGGATTGGATCTCTGCCATAATTCGGAATGGTAGAAACCCTGAGAGGATGAGACCCAGAAGCCAGAATTGGAGAAAACCCAGTCCAGATTGTGTCTGGAAGCCAGAATGGAGGAAAATCTGGCCCGGATCAAGGCCAGAATATAGAATGGGGTAAAACCCAGGCAGGACTGCACCCAAAGTCCAGTATAGGGGAAAACCCAGACAGGATCATGCATGGAGTCCAGCATGAGAAAAAACCCAGCCAGAATCAAGGCCAGAATGAGACCTGGTGGAACACACAGGCAGGATTGCACCTGGAGTCTGGCATAGAGAAAAACCAAGCCCAGATCGAGGCCAGAATGCAGAATGATGGAAAACCTGGACGGAAATTGCACTTGGAGTCTGGCACGGTGGGTGGGGAAAAACTTGAGTGGGATTGCACAGAGTCCAGCATGGGGCAGGGCAAAACCCATTCTGGATCAAGGCTGGAATACAGAATGAAGAAAAACCGAGGTGGGATTGCACAGGGAGTCCAGCATGGGGAGGAAAACCTGGGCGGGATCATGGCAAAAGTCTGGCACAGAGGAGAAAACCCAGGCAGGATAGTGCATGCAGTCCATGAAGGAGAAAAAACCTGTGCTGGATCAAGGCTAGAATGCAGAATAGGAGTAAACCCAGGTGGGACTGCACGCAGAGCCTGATGTGGGAGGGAAAAACCAGTTGGGATCATACCTGGAGTCCAGGATGAGGAAAAATCTGGGTGGGACCGCACATGGAATCTGGCACTGCGGGGGAATCCAGGGGGTATTAAGGCCGGAGTGTAGAATGGGGGAAAACCCAGGCAGGATAGCACATGGAGCCTGGCACAAAGAGGGGAGCAGCCGGGCAAGATTGTGTGCAACACCTGGCATGGAGGGGAAAATCCAGGCACAATCACACGTGGAGCCTGGCATAAGAGAAACCACCTGGAGGAATAGTGCTCATAGCCCGGGGCAGGGGGTAAACCCAGGCGGGATCATGCATGGAGTACAGTGCAGAGGAAAACCAGGATGGGATCAAGGACAGAATGCAGAATGGGGGAAAACCCAAGTGGGATTGCATGCAGAGTCCAGGGGGTGGAAATCTGGGCAAGAACATGGGCGTAGTCCAACACAGGGGAAAACCTGGAGAGAATTGCGTGTGGCCTCCAATATGTGGGACAACAGGGGGAGGATTGTGCACGGAATTCAATACACAGGACAACGCAGGGAGGACCACACGGAATCCAGGAAAACGCGGAGACTATCGTGTGCAAAATTCAGTGCATGGGACAATGCAGGGAGGATCGCATGCGGAATTCAATGCACAGGACAATGTGGAGAAGATTGCGCACAGCCTCGCAAACATGAGACAACCCAGAGATGGTTGTGCAGAGCCTCCAATATGTGGGACAACACAGAGAGGATGGTGCATGGCATCCAGTACACCAGAGAGCATGGAGAAGGGCACACAGAGCCTCCAATATGCCAGAAAAGGGCGAGGATTGCATACGAAATTCAATGCATGGGACAATGCGAGAGGAATGCACATGGTGGTGAAGATGCAGGACAACTCAAAGAGGATCACATGTGGAGACAAACACATGCATGGGACAACCCTGAGAGGCATGCGCGCAGCATCCAATTCATGGGACAACATGGAGAGGTGCGTGCAGCATCCAATAAGCTGGAGAACGTGGCAAGGCCAGTGTGCGGCCTCCAATATGAGGGACAATACAGAGAGTCAGGCGTGTGGCCTCCAATATGAGGGACAATACAGAGAGTCAGGTGTGTGGCCTCCAATATGACGGGCAATACAGAGAGTCAGGCGTGTGGCTTCCAATATGCAGGACAACACGGAGGGGTGTGTGTCTCGCCTCCAATAAGTGGGATAACCTGGAGCGGCTCACATATGGCACCAAATACACACAACAACCCTGAGAGGCATATGGATGGCCTCCAATATGCAAGACAACCCAAACAGACTCACATATGACACCAATAAACACAACTACATGAAGAGGCTCACAAGTGTCCCCAAAGACATGGGACAACACCAAAAAGATTCACAATGACTCACAGAAACTCTCCCAACACCAATTGCTGCTTCTCTCTCTGCCAGGGCACCAAGAAGTTCTGGATCAGTTCTTGTCCCATGCTTGTCAGTGACATTGAGAGACATTGTCACAAGCTTTGGGTTCACTGGCAGGCAAGTCTTCTGTAAGTATAAGGAGATAGCCCTCAACCTACTGGAGCTAATTTGTCTATTCCCTGTTCTGCTCTCACAAACCCTTAAACCACTCTTCAAAACTCAGCACTGCTGCAGATGTACAATAGAACAGCAGTTTATCCACAGGTCACTTTTCCTAACACACGCTTCCCACTATGCTTCCAGAGCAATCCCAGCTGCCAGGACAGACTTCCCCCGGGCTGCCTCTCATGTGCTTCTGAAACACTGGGGGTATGTGAAGGTGTTCAGAGTTCTAGGAGGAGCAGGCAGGGCAAGGCAAGGCCAGAAAATGCCAGAGAAAAAGGGGCATTGAATTCAAGGTGGGGGAGGGGTGAGCAAGATGACGCAAGACAAGGCGGGGGTTCAAGGGCAAGGTAGGTCAAGTGGTGACTTTGCAAAACAAGGCAAGGGAGAGGTAGGCAAGGCAATGGGAGTCCTAGAAGCAGAAGTAAAGGCAAGGTAACACCTGGAAAAATGGGTAGGGAATTCAAGTTGAGGGATGAGTGAGCAAGTCACTGCAATGCAATGGAGTGGTAGGAAGAGCAAGGGAAGGGCATGGATGGGTCAGGAAGGCAAAGGAAGGGCTAGTTAGGAATGGCAAGGGAACACAAAGGAGATAAAGGCCTGGCAGTGCAAGGCAAGGTCTGGCAATGAGAGAAGAAAGCAGTAGACAGGTCAAAGGGGAGGACAGGCATGTAAGGCAATGCAAGACAAGGGAAGGTTAGCAGGCCAAGGCAAGGAAACTGTCAGGTTGCCATGGCAAGGCAAGGCAAGGCAAGGCAAGGCAAGGCAAGGCAAGTGAGAAGTACACTCAAACATTGCTTCCAGACAAAAGTGGCCAGGTACAACTGGTCTGTCCGGCCTTGATCTCGCATGGGCCATCTCAAATCTGCACCTAAATCACTGGGGCTACCTGCTTTCCTTCCTATGCAAAAGAGCTGTCATTCTAGTTCTGGAGCCCAAGGGCAAAATGTGGATTGCCTGTCCAAAATTTAACACATGCAATCACTGGTGCCAGACAAAAGCTTCCAGGACAGATGGGTCTGGCTTCAAATGACCTCCTATGGGCTTCCTCTCACATGCTCCTGAAACACTGGGGATATATGAGAGCCTTGAGAGTCCTAGGAGGAGAAAGCAGAGCAAGGTAAGGCTGGGAAATGCCAGGAGAAAAGGGGTCTTGAATTCCAGGTGGGGGAGGGGTGGGCAAGGTAATGCAAGGCAAAGGACAGCTTCAAGGGCAAGGCAAGTGGTGACTATGCAAGACAAGACAAAGAAGAGGCAGGCAAGGCAATGAGAGTCCTAGAAGGAGAAGGAAATGAAAGGCTGGACCTGGACAAATGGGTAGAGAAGTCAAGGTGAGGGATGGGTGAGCAAGTGAATGCAAGGCAGTGGAAGGACAGAAGAACCAGAACGGTCACTTAAGTTCATACAACATAACCCATCAAAATCTTTGCACCCATGCCCATATGCTAAAACCAAAAAATGAAATGCTGCCCGATTTTGTAGCATGTCTAATGCTGTCTACATCAACTAACAAGTCAGACACAGCTGTGCTGGTAGC
Source organism: Oriolus oriolus (assembly GCA_013400235.1). NCBI lineage: Eukaryota > Metazoa > Chordata > Aves > Passeriformes > Corvidae > Oriolus > Oriolus oriolus. The sequence goes on from VXBT01003147.1 coordinate 15,423, forward strand.
ATTACTAAACTTTGCCAACCAACAGCCAAGTCTATTCAGACTTATGAGGGCTTGTGTACTTGCAACCCCAGTAGCTAATGAAGAGGCAGTGATTATCTTGGCAGTGTTCCAGAACTCAGCTGCATATCTGCAATCAGGAGTAAAAACATGTGTGCTGTGAGTATGATCGTGGTGAGTTCGTGGTTTTGTTGGATCCATACTGCAATTGTTACATTTGGAGATAAGAGGGTTAGTTTTCTTAAGGTACATGAGCCACCTTTAATTGCCATTGGTGCTCCAGCCCAAGCTTGGTCCCCACAGATTAGGAAAATACCCTGTGGGTGTTGCATATGTGTACTAAAACTCAAAGTTAGTTGTGCTGTGGTTGAATTACATCAGTGTGAAGCATTTTGATACCATGGTATTGTGGCATTGACCCACCAAGCTATAGGGCTATTCCTTGTGCTGATAAATTTAAAGGTGGTACAACTATCTGCGTTCAAGGCGCCTAAAATCTGCAACTCCTGTGGGGGTAAAGCAGGGGATTTCCTGAGGGGAGACAGTTGTTGCCACAATCCAGTAGCCAGACAGGCCACAGATGCAGGGGTATGAAAATGACTTAAAGTGATGATTATAAGCAAAGTAAAACTATTTAAAAGTTGTATCAAGCTACAGAAAATATTTTTTAAGTTTCTTGTGCTGCTCTAAGCCTTATTTTTGTTGTGGATAGGCTTATGATCAAGGCTATGAAAACAGTAAGGGTCATAATTTTCAGACATGGTGAAACCTGGTAATACCTGGTGATTTACATCGAAAGCACTAATAACTCTTGAAAACTGCTGTAGGAGCTGGATATTCTGCTTTGTGTCCTGCAATACCCCAGTAGGACATTATACCTTTCAGCAGATGAACTACATCACACCAGGAGACCTCAGTGGACATGTTTACATTGTGCTTAGCTCCTGGACAATCTCCCAGGTAGAGGTCACCTGGTTACTTTGCTCTCCAGTTTTCCTTTGAAGGAAATCAGCTAGCTCTGTTCACATCAAAGCACGAGCGCAGCTCTATGGATAGCTCACTAGCAACTCTTCTCAAAAGACAGCATGGACCAGCCTGTACTCTGTCAGTTCTGCTTACTGTAGTTTTCCAATACTATTGCAAATAAACTTTTTTTCCTGTCATAGTCCAGAACTTGCAGCACATACTTTTAAGATTCATATAATGAAATCTCCACTCTAGAAGACTGAAACACAAGTTATACATTACACTTTGATTGGAAAAACACATAAAAAGAGCTACTTGTAAGGCCACTCTGTGCTAAGAGTATACAGAATTTAACACTACAAATTCACTTGCTACTAGAGCACGGGTGAAAGCAAAATATAAAAATACTTGCTTGTATTCATTAATATTTGCTTGGATTTCTGCATCTCCTTTTGGAATTTTAAGTCTGGCATGTAGCCACTGTGTAGTATTGAAAGCCTAATCGGCAGGTTTTCTCGATTCCCAGCACTTCTCTGGTTCCACTCCCCAAGGTCACCTAGCTGCTGTATTTTTTCAATTATCTCATTCAGAGGATTTCCTGTTTTATTAATTAAAAGGGTCATTATCACATTTTTATATGCTGGGGAGCAGTCTCAATCAGTCTATCTCTCATAGTAACAGACAAGGATTTCACATCAGAGTATCAGCATCCCCAGTAAAAATCACTGCTTTCACACCTTTTTCTTTCATTCACTGTACACAATTTCAGAAGTTATACCACAGATGCTCAGACCACGGTTAATTATTTTCTATGGGGTATTTAACACCACATCCCTGAGTAGCCAAGGCTAGCAAATTAGTATGCTGCACATTAGTTTTAAATGCATTCTGCTCAAAAGAATTTGGGCTTAGCACCAAGAATTTCTTTGAATATCCTGCATCCGATCTTACAAATGAAAGTTTGAGATTGCTTAAAAAAATCATCAGCAGGGGTATCACCAAAAACCAAATTTAATTTTGAAAGGAATAAGATGAATGTGTCTTCACAAACAGACCGTGTGAATCTGCTTGTAGGTAGGGCTAGGAACTTATGGATGGTGAAGTGTCCTGGGGTGAGTGCATTACTCTATTCCCTATCGTCTGCCCTATGCCAGACATGAATCCTGTGCCTTTCTGTACCTTCAAGGGGCGGGGGGGAAGCCTCCGGAGAGGAGAAAGCCACACCCACAAAGGACTCTCAAATCTACCCAGGTTCTCTCCACAGTGAGAGGTTTTATTATTCAGCATTATTCTCTTTTCCGTGCCTGCGTGCATTTTATTTGTTAAATAAATAGGTTTTTTTCACTTTTCCTCCAGGAATTTCTTTCTGAACATGAGGGGGAGGGGTGGCTGAAACCTGCCTTCTTTGGAGAGGACGTTCCTTCCAGAGCATTACTCTTAATTTGTCTCAAAGTGGGACATGAAGTAACAGAAGAAACTCTTAGTTCTAGAAAATATTACTAATCAACATGGATTGTTGCTCAGCTGAGGCTGTGTTAAATTCCTGAACCTAGAGAAAAAGAACAAAGACTTAATAGAATTATGAACAGCTTTTTTCTTTCTTTTCTATACCAAAAGGGGGGTGCATATTAGATGGGGGCATAGAGTAAGTGATTCGGGAAGCCTGTACCTTTTGAGTACCTCAGCCAATGGGGAAAAAGAAGAGGGAGATGCTGCTGGGAACTTAGGATAAGAAAGGAGGCTGCACCCCGCAACAGTTTGAGAGACCCCATGGGAAATGCCCATGGCCTCTCCCTCTATTTGAATAAAGTTACAGGACTCCTCTGTGTCCTTTTTGGACATAAAGCTCTGGCATAGTGGATTAATTTTCCTGACAATATTAAGTGACAGCACGACAAAGTTAATTGACAAGATTCACTCTATTATTCACGGAACAGTTAAGCCACACCAAGGAAAAACAAGCAAAACCAAAGCTAATAAAATCCAGACAATCAAAACAGAAATGAAAAGGAACTATCTGTGTGTGTGTGTGACAAAAGGACAGTGAGGTAAGGGTAAAAAGAATATGGCCTAAAAATTTAACATACACCATGATGGTCTACACTTTCACGTACTTTCACACATAGGCCAGATTGTCGTGATTTGTTGAAAGCCTTAGAATAGAAAGTATAATCCAGCAACTGCTTCTGTCCTGGCACATTTCTCTGAGACAGAAGTAGATGGATACTTTGGGCTCTGTGACCCTGAAACTGTATGATGGTACATAAAGCTGAGGGCAAAAAAGGTGTAGTACACATGCTACTGCATGTGTAGGGGGAAAGTGAATGCCAGTTTCAGGCTCCCATTCTTAAAAATGTTGTATGGGAACAGCTGCCAGGGGTTTTACAATTTGAAACTTGGATTTGCGAGAATGAAGCTACATATAGCTTGGAAGGAACATGCATAAGCCCCCAGTGTGTTGTGTGTACTTGAAAAGCTATCATGAGAAGGGGTAATCTAGTAAGTGCTTCCATCCTGACATGTTTTTCTGCGTGAGAGATGGGCACTTTGAACTCTGTGAGCCTGAAAATGAATGATGGTACATATACTGGACAAAGAATGGGCGGAATTCCATGGGGTGTCTGCAGTTTATAGGGAGCAAGAGGGCAGTGACTGCCACTTGAGTGCAGTTTGAACGCAGGTTGTGGGGTGGAGGGTCAGCTTTCCGCGCTGACCTAGTTGAGCTCTAGCTGGAAACAATTTGGTTTAGCTTTTGACACTGTGTGATTGAATGTGAGGTGATTGCTGAGAAGAAAAGTGCATAATAGCACTGAGCTTGGTGTGGTTTATAGGCTGCAAGTGGAATGTGCAGGCCAGCACTAGGATTTAGCCCTTAGACCATTTGTATGGGAGCAGCTTCTGGATATCTTAAGGTTTGAAGTGAGGTTCTGCAAGAGTGAAAAAATGTGACAATACATACAGCTGAGAAGGTATCTGCATAGCCCCAGTGTGCAGTGTGTTGTTGAATTGCTGCCATGAGAAAGGAATGTTCCAGCAACTGCTTCTGTAGTGGCACATTTTTGTGTTTGGAGTGACATGGACTCGTTGATCTCTCCATAACTGAAAGCGCATGACGGTACATACAGCTGAGCAGGAGAGTGCAGAGCAACATAGTGTGACTGCAGCTCATTGGCTACAAGGGGAAAGGGACTGTCAATTGCAATGCAAATAAAAGTTTCCAGATTTAACAAGCAAGGCCCGACAAGCTTTCTGTCCTTGTGAATTTTTCTGTGCGAGCTGTAGCTCAAAACTTTTCAGTTTAGATTCAGACTGCAAGAGTGTGATGGCACGAGAAGCTGAGAAGGAAAGCACATAACAGAGGTGTGCTCGTTGTAGTTTATAGGCAGCAGGGGCACGTTAATGCGAATGCTGGCTTTTTGTGCCTTTTATTTATGGAAGCATCTGTTGGATGTTTCAAGGTTTGAAACTGAGATCTGACAGTAAAAAAATTCGGCAAGACACACAGCTGAGAAGGAAGGCACAGAGCCCCAGTCATGACATGTTCACGAAAGGCTGTGAGGCAAAGCAGAAATTCAGCAACGATGTGTGTCCTGGCACATTTTTCTATGTGAGATGTAGCTGGAAACTTTTCATTTTGGATTCAGACTTCAAAAGTGACAGAATGTGATGGTATGAATAGCTGAGAAGGAAAGTGCGTGGCACTGGCATGTTTCAACAGAAGCAGTTTACTGGCCACATTTTTCTGTGCAAGAAGTAGATGGACATTTTGATCTCAGAGGGACTGAAAGTGCACCACACTCAAATGGCAACATGAATTATATGTGCCAATAAATTTTTTCCCTCTCTCGGAGTCCAGCTACAAAACTGAAAGCATCAGGCAAAAACACAGTTCACAAAAGGGCCAGGTGAGTAAGCTCTTGCTGGCTCCACCTTCAACTGCACCCATTGAACTGCATCACACATCCTGGTATCTGCGCTTTCCTTCTCAGCGCTATGTACCATCACAATCCTTCAGTCTCACAGAGTCAGGAGCCAAAACTGAATGGCACCACTGGCTGCTCAGACACTAAAAGTACCAGGACAAAAAACTCAACAGCTTGACTTTTGCATTCCCACTGTAACAGCACAACAGTTCTTATGGATAGCATGGTGTATTGCAAAAGGCAATTAAATTCACTTAAGACACTCTCTAAACCATGCAGCGTGTGGATCCATACTCAGTTTCCTTGCTAAAGAGAGGAACTATGACCCCTTATCTCAGAAGAAATGTGGTTCCCACATCCAAAATAGCTAGTCTTTACCTTTCCTTGTGCAGCACTTCAAATACTGGGAAGAGGGGCTTTCCTTCTCATGGCAAAGGCCTTTAATTCTCTTGCAGGAGACCACAATCATGGATGTATTCAATACTGAAGTTTCTGTACTAAGACTGCTGCCACAGAAAAGGTTCCAGGAGAAAAAGGTCTAAATCACCTTTACCTTCATCTGGCAGATGATCATGATCATCTGAAGGAAAAACAGCAGACTAAGTGTTTCCTTTCTCAAAGAAAGGTACTGTCATTCACATTTAGGAAGCCAGTTCTGATGTTAGCAACCAACCTCCAATACTGAACATGTCCAAGGATTGGTTGCAAAATGTGCCAAGAGAGAAAGGTCTCTGCTGATCTTTGCCTCACCTGGATAGCAAATCATGTGTATCTGAAACACTGGGGATATGTGCTTTTCTTCGTATTGAGAAGGATTGTCATTCACTTTCCAGAGCTGTCCACCAAAATTTAGATACCACCTCAAATACTGAATACGTCTAGTGATTGCTCCCACACAAAATTTTCCAAAATTCTTGCTGGCTTTTACCTCCCCTGGGCAGCCTAACATCTGCAGCACCAACAGTAGGACTAGGTGCTTCCCTTCCAAATGACGTTTCTGTCATTCACATTCAGGACATTTGGAATTGAGCTCTATTACTGAATACATCTGGGGATTGCTCCCGAGGTCAGACTATCCTCTGCACCAGAAACATAGCAGCTAGATGATTTACTTCCTATGTAAAACCACTGTAATCCTCTTTCAGGAGCCAACCACTGAAAATGGATCCAACCAGTGATATTCAATATGTCCAAAGATTGCTCCCACACAATAGGTGTGAGGACAGAAAGATCTTGCTGGCCTTTACCTCCACTTGCCAGATGATAATCTGGAGCACCAACAGTAGGAATTGGTGTTTTCCTTCCCAAGGAAAGTTGCTTTGATTCACTTTCTGCGCCCAACCTCTGAAATTTGGAACTGAGCTCCAAAATTAACTTTGTCTGGGGGTCATTCCCACACAAAAGCTACCAGATCAGAAAGATATTGCTGGCCTTTGCCTCCCATGGGCAGCCTAACATCTGCACTTTAAACACTGGAGCTATGTGCTTCCCTTCCCATGGAAAAGCAGTTGAAATCTCTTTCAAGAACTCACCACCACAGTTTGGATGCTACCTTCTGTATTCACTATGATCAAGAATTGCTGAAAAATTACTTCATCTGGTGTGTGGACCCACATTGTCCCAATTCTACTTAACCGCTACCCAAGCCAAGTTCTCTGATACAAATATGTTAGAACTTTGCTCCTCCCCACCTCAACACCTCACTAAGTACTGACAAGAGCTTTAGAAATACATTTAGATGAACATGAGATTTTTTTACAGCAAACCCAAGAACGTAATGGATTTTTATAGTTACTAGGAAAGGACTGATTAAAGTGGCATTAGATGTCCCATAAAAAATCCAAACCAACCCAAACTACAATTCTGGGAGAAGGCGACATTAACTGGCTTTTGCCTGGGACTGTAATCCCCGGGGATGCTGTTTCCCAGTGTTCCCTCAGGGACAGACACATTTGTTCCCCTGATGGGAGTTCTTCTATTACCACTCTTTTTGGGAAAGAACAGAACATCTGCCAACTTTTACCAGTTAAAAATGTTATTTTAATTAAAAGTTACATGAAACTTGAAGGGATGGATTTTTTTCTTTTCCTGTGAGTTACTGTGGCAGTCAGTGGTGTAATACCAAGGGCAAAGGATGACCTCTTACTCTGCTTTTTTTAAGTGTGTCGAGGCCAAATGAGTAAAGAATTTAAAGAGATTTTAACTACTCTGGAAGTGAATTGCTGGGGACAGCCCCAGCTTTGTTATTAAAGCAATTAGTTTTAATTAAAGTTATGTTTATTGCAAACTTGAACCTAAGCGCTGGTAAACTGCCCCAAAGATCTGTAAAACAATGTAGCAGGCTTAGCGGGATTCC
>VXBT01003148.1:0-27372 GCA_013400235.1 Oriolus oriolus
TTTTTTATGTTGTGGTGCCCAAACTACACGCAATATTCAAGGTGAGGCCTCCCCAGTGCAGAGCAGGGCAGGACAATCCCGTCTCTTGCCCGGCTGGTGATGCTGTGCCTGATGCCCCCAGCACAGGGTTGTCCCTCCTGGCTGCCAGGGCACTGCTGACCCATATTCAGCTTTCCATTGACCAGGACCCCCAGGTCCCTCCCCACAGCTGCTTTCCAGTCTCTTGTTCCCCAGTCTGTCTGTACCTCCAGGGCTACATCCTTCCTGGTGCAGAATCCGGCACTTGCCCTTGTTGAACTTCATGTTTGATGCTTGCCCATCTCTCTGATTTGTGGAGGTTTCTCTATTAAACAAGAAAAAAATGTCCAGAAATTCTGTTCTTCATTTCTTTCAGAGGTCACCTGTCTCATCCTTTTTTCTTCCCCTCAACATACTGAAAACTCTGCTGCTGCCCAAGAAGGGGATCTGATATGAAATAGTGGTACGCAATGTGAATGCTTGAAGCAGCCTCGTTTTTTTCACCTGCCTTAAAATATCTGCTGCCAGACCCAGACACAATCACAGCTGAGAGTCCAAGGCTTCCTCAAAAGGAAGAATAACACAGGGAAGAATTGCTCCTGTTTGCAACCATCTGAAAGGGTTCAGTCTTCCAGCGGGAAAAAGGAGTAGGAACAGCTTAAAAGAAGAAGATTGTTCCATCAATGATTATTGCCCTGAGACTTGATTCTCTCAGACCCCAACCCCAGCTTTCACTGACCTCTGCCTGCCTTCCACATAATAATTCCTATTATTCCTCCACTCCTTCTGCTCTGAACATGTATTCCTTCAGATTTGGTGTGGAGACCTGTACACAGTGTTTTCAGACAGTATTTCACCAGTGTTTTAAGTCATAGGGTTTGCATTTGGCTATGGTGAATTAATCCCCTCTTCTGACTAACAGATCTTATCATGTGTTTGCCTTTCCATGGCCACATCAAATTGTTGACTTGTTCCCCAGCTTTACTCATCAGAGCCTTTTTCCCCTCATCAGGCACTCTTACCGTCTAATTCTTTGCTTTCTTGCTCCTACTTCTCACTTTTTCTCCTTAAAATCCATACTGTATCTATAAACGCAGCTCCAAAGGTGAACCTGAAGCAAACCAGCCACGCTCAAAGCAAGTGCATTTCTATATTTAGCAGCAAACATTTCGGTTGTGCTGCCGCAGAGTCTTTTTGAAGAGCTGCACCTTCAAAGAGGTCTTCACAGAGCCACTGAGCCAGAAAGTATTGAAGGGGTGTTGTCTACAACTCAGCGTTGTCAAGCTCATAATTCTTAGTCTTATAGCCGGAGGCAGAGCACAGGGACATTTGCATGGTTATATCTGTTTCTTTTCCTCCTAGAAATTGAAAAGAAGGAACACAGGGTGAAAAACTAATGCCAGAGCTAAAAAAAACCCCAGTGCCTGCCTGTAATAGCACTCTCTCTCTCTTTCCCATATATATTTTTTAAATAAGCATTGAGACACATTTCATGTCCATTGCCAGGACTGGTAGCTTTTAACACCCATCTGAGCCTTTTTTTCCCCAAATAGATGTGAATATCTATATCTATCCTACTTATAGCAATATAACCACTTTCAGTTGCATTCTGCTTACTTAAAACTGCCCCTGACTCTTCTACTGGCGAGACCAGACTTTATATTCACTCCTGGCTGATCTCACTGAAACTGCCACATGAGTCCAGCCAAACCCTCTCAGGAGAGGCTGTAGATGTTGGAAGAAGTCTCCTTGACACAGGCATTGTACAAACAGGGTTCTAAACCCTGCCCTTCACAATTTAACTTTAAAATGGTTTATTGATTTTTATCAGCATCCATGGGGTGTTCTTTGTGAAGATACCTTGTCTGATGTGAGTCTGTGAAATTCTGGGTTTGCTATTCTGCAGAATATTAACAGGGCAGTTCTAAACCAATTTTAAAAACATGCGATGGCCTCAGCACACTCCACATTGAATAAGATGGAGGAGGAAAGTGGGAATGATGAATATTGTTAATTCTGGAGGAATTCATAGTGTAGAAGGTTTTAATTCTCAGGTGGTTTTAATGTAGAAAAACATTTGTATGCTGCCAACTATTTGCATAGTGGTTGTATGTGTCAGACACAAAGAGCATGAACTGATTGTCTAAATCCTCTGAAACTTAAATCTTTTTATATTTACTGGTTAACAGCTAGTTAAAAAGAACAAAAAAATTTGTATTTTCAAGTAAACAGCCTCTGAGGTTTCTCATAAAGATAGGCATTTGCTTTTGAAGTATCATATATATTTTCTTTTCCCTAATTATATTCCCTAATCAATATTTGCACCATTTTTTACTTCCCTTTAAATTCTGACCCCAAATGTGGCTGGATTTGAGCAGAATAAAGATACTGGTACACCTCCCATACCCCAGTGAAGCATCATCTCTGACTAAGTGGCCATTGATGTCAAGCGACCTTTGCCTGGGTAAGGATTTCACTGACATCCCAGGATTTGTTTCACAGCTGGCAAGGCACTCCACAGGCTTTGCAGGAAGGTAGCACTGCAGCTACATAGCCAGGACTGTTGGCTCAAACACCCCTTTCCCAAGAAAAAGAGTGTTTCCCTGGATGTAAGAGCTTTGGGGAGATTTCAGGGTTTTCTGACCGATTTTTAGCTTTTGCCATACTTAAGGTGAGGAACGTACCACTCATGATTGTTGAGAGGTGTCTTCCAGCAGGAGAATGGTGTATTTGGGGGTCACATGCCAGCAAACCAGCCCAGATATGCCAATATTCCAACCCATTTCCAGTTGCTTGTCACAGGCGATGGATCATTCCAGTGGCAATGGCGAATGGGCCATGCCAGCAGAGTGAGTTGCATGGTACCTGCTTTGGAGAAGTCCTGTTATTACCCAGCTGTTCATCATTTTCCCGTCCTGTTTTCACATGTAAGTCAATGGGTAGGGAAGGCACAATGAAATTTCCCTGTTGTCATATGGATGACTTGTGGCTCTTTCATCTTAAAACCTGCACTTGACCCCTAAAACAAAGAGAATATTAAGCTTGATGAGCCAGTGCTCTAAGCTGACCTGTGTTGTTGTGCAAAGATAGGAATCTGCTGGTATTTTCAAATGCTAAAACATCCGCAGAAGTGGGTGGAAGGGAAGTGCTTTGGGTGCACAGATAATTATTGGGATTGTTACATGATAGATGAGGTTGTTTTCTCAGTTCTGTGTACGAGTTCATAATGAGTCTAATCCCCTGAAGTGATGTGACATCCAGCCACTGCAAGTAAAAGGAAAGACCACTGCTGCCTGACTGTCAGACAGAAGATTCAATGGCCTTTTTGCTCCAGAGAGGAAAACAAGAATTGTTTATTCAATATTAATTTCTTTTTCCATGGCCTATAAATGATAAAGATCAACACCAGCAAATTCCTGTTTACAAGACAAAGTAGGTGCTGGATAGGATTCAGGAGCCTATCCCACACCTCTGTGATTCCAGTGCGTTGCTCTTCAAATCATTCCATAAACACTTCAATTACAAGAGGGTTTCTTTTTCTTTATTTCAAGACTTTTTTTTTTTTTGGATGCTGAATCTCATATATTTTAAAAAAGTAATTTGAAAAGAATATAAAATGTTTTAATTGATTTGGTGCTCAATGGAAGAACACACATATACAGTGTTCTTCAAATCCGTTACAAGTGAGGGAAAAAAAGGGAGAATTTTCTCCCCATCATAGATCAACATTTTCAGTTCATTGTCCTTGACTTTGTAAAAATGCTTTTTATCTCCTGTTACCTTATTTTTGAATGCTTGGAATGAGGCAATATTTCTGAAATTCAAGTAGATAAAGTTATTGAGTATACCCAGTGTGAGTGGGGAGCATAATAGCAAACTATAAAAGTAGAAAATCTGTTTATATGAGTTATGTCACTGCTCCCTCCATATCCTCCACCCCTTCTGGAGGACAGCACCAGCTCTAGATTATATCACACTGCTGAATGTACTTGAGCCCACTCATGGTTATAAAGGTGCTTGTTCCCCTCCATCTTGCGTTACTGACGTGTTGAGCTGGCATATTTCTGGCAGATTCTTTGTCCTATGATTCCTTGGAATTTAAGAAGAGGGTTGAGTCCTGGCATGTTGATAAAAACGTCCACCAGTTTCACAGAAAATTCAGCTAAATTGACATCTGTTGCACCAAGTTTCATAATCAACCCCAGCTCCTCTACAGTAGTTCCAGGTCAATAGTGCTGTTGGAAATTTCTTTAGAACACCAAAAAAACCCTGTTGCAGCAGAACTCCCACATGTTCTTGGCTTGGAACCCATGCCCTCTCTTGTAGCTTTCCCATTTAAGTTACATAATTTTGATGAGGAACCAGTTACATGTCATAATGTTCTGGTTTAACCCCAGCTGGCAACTCAGCACCTCACAGCTGCTCCCTCACTCCCCCACAGCAAGACGGAGGAGAGAATCAGGACAGTAAAAGTGAGAAGACTCGTGGGTTGAGGTAAATACAGTTTAATAGCTAAGGTAAAAGCCTCATGTACAGGCAGAACAAAATAAGTAATTAATTCACCACTTCCCATGGGCAGGCAGGTATTCAGCCATTCCCAGGAAAGCCAGGCTCCATCACACCCAGCAGGGACTGGGGGAAACAAACGTGATCATCCTGAACATCCCTCCCTCCCATTACCTCAACCTTATTGAAGGCAGATTGCTGGGTGGTGGCTGCTGATGTCTAATGTGGGACTTGGAAATATTATCCGTGCATTTTTTCACAGGTATTACTGCAATACTTCATGGGGCTTTTTGTCAGAGTTGTCCACAGTTATACCAGTCTGCAACCTCTGGGAAGTATTTTCAGCACGCCTTGTAAATCATAAGCATTTTTAGTTATTTCAGGAAAGAAATCTTTCAGATATGAAAACCCTTCATAAGTTTCTTCCCATAACAAGATACACAACATCAATGTTTTATCCAATAGAATGGATCAGGGATCCTGGTGAAATTTTGGCTTTGCCAGGGTGTAATTGTCACTGAACTTTGGCTGTTTCCACCTCTTTGAACAAAGCAGAGAAACTCAAAGAGACAGCTCATCCATGACTGATTGTGGTTCAGATCTGCCTTCCCACAAGGTAACAGAAAGAGCAGGTTTATGTCACTTTCAGCATTATCTGTTAAGATCCAGAGGAACAAGAGGTCCATGCTTTCTCCCACTGGCTATAAATAACTCCCTGAAATTTAGCAGATCAGAGATATATTTGAAGGTTAAAGTCACTACACATTCAGGTAGGATGTCCTTGAATGTACAGTTCCCAGATTATTTTGCATTAAGGCTCCACCAGGACACCCATAAGTTGAAAATTGCTTCCCCCACTTTGGAAATGGTGTGCTCAGAGTTAACTACAGGCCACATATAAGGATTTTAGCTAGATACACTCCTAAAACTTAAATTCCCGTCCTGTTTATATTCAGATATGAATAAATCATATATTTCTTAGAAAATAAATCCGACATGGGAGCACAGTCTTCCTCTTCAAATCTATGAGCATCCTTTTAGATCAGAGGAAAATCTGCTACAGAAAAGTTTGCTTGAACCCGCATGGCTCAAAAGCTCTTGCTTGGTATGCACCTCATGCACAGAATTTCCTTCTGCTGAGAAGTGCGTGGCACACAGGCTGTGTCTGGTTTTAAATCGTTTGATATCACTTGCATTGTTCAAAAAAAAGATTTTATGACATGTCCTTTTGCTCTGGTGATGATTTGTTGTTCTCTTGTGTTTCATTAAGCTATTATTTGTAAAGTGTTTTGTGAGGCATTGCATGAAAGCTGCAGCCTAAGCAATTTTATGGGCTGGAGTGACAATTCAGGTATCAACAGGGAAGGATTAATGATGCTAATTATTCAAAACAATTGTTTCTTTCTTTAAGTACTTTGTTTAGAGGGAGGGGTAAATTAAAATAAGTGAGTGGGTGTTGTGTATAAGAGGTGTAAGCATTTCTGCTGCTGGAAGATAAAAGAGGAAATCGAAGAACATGAAAAATAGCTCCAAATAATATCTATTGGAATATAACTCCTATATGTCATGTAAATTACTCAGTGAAACAGGACTGTGCAAGCTACAGAGCAAAACTAATAACACATCCAATAATTCATTTGCCAAATACGTAAAAAAGTGTAAAAAAATGCATATTTTATCACCTTACCTCTGACTCTAAACTGAAGCAGGTTTGCTGAAGTGGACTATGCTATCCTAAGATTTTCAGATGGAGGAACAGGTCTACTGAACCCAGCTCTGCTCAGAGCAATCTGTTGAAGAAATATTGGCCCAGTGAAGAAAACATAGTTACTGCCTGAAAAATATCCAAGAGGTTTCCTGTCACTGGGAAAGGCTCTCCAGGACCAACAGTACATTTTAATCCATAATCCTAGATAATCACTGTGTTTCCTTCTTCACAGCAGCATGGTGCCTCCATGTTAAGTAAAATCTGTAACTGCCAGTATGAAGTGCTACTCAAATATAAGGTGAAATATGGTTTATTTTTCTACTTCTGCTTCACTTTGGGGTAAAAAATGCTCCAGCACCAAGGTGCTGTTGTTTATCCTTGATGGTAGGATTCAATTTCTATCAAATCACCTTTTTCTAGAGAATGTGATTTTTTAATGTTTATTAATAATGGATTTATTAGATTGTTACCTAAAAGTGCAGGTTCCCTTATTTCATACAAAAGAGTGTACACCTCTCTACAGAAACCTGACAGAGCAAATGACCTCCACTTCCCACATGAGAAGCAATTTACAAGATTAGGACTAAAGTAAGCAGCCATCAAGCAGCACAGGAATGTCTTTTTACTGATCTACATGCTTTTTTCCCTGGGATTTCCCCTAAGAATCCAGGTACTCACCAGCTTTATGACAGAGGAGTTCATGCACATTTCAGTACAGAAAGAGAGTACACAAGGGAAAACTTTTTCACTGTGAGGGCAGTCTGGAAGGCAACAGGGATAGGCTGTCTGAAGATGTTGTGCAGTCTTCATCCCTAGAGATATTCGGAACCAAATCAGACACAGTCCTGGGCACCCTGCTCCACTTCAGCAGAGGAGTGGGAGGAGATCTCAAGAGGTCCTTCTTCATTTCAGACATTCTGTGATTCTATGAAATATCACTTGAAGGATTCCAGTCTTCAGTGACCTGAATTGAGTGATGGGCTGTGGGGTGCCCAGGATTCCACAGCTCAGAGATTTATGTTATTGGATGTTGTGATTTAACCTCGGTGGGAAGCTCAGCGCCACACAGACAATCACTCAGTGCTCTGCTCAGTGCAGTGGGCGACAGAATTGAAAGGGTAAAAGTGCAAAGACTGGTGAGTTGAGATAAATTCAGGCAAATACAACCAACACCAGAAGAATAGTGCATATTTTTTGAAGTTTTAGATGGTGTGTTTGTAGGATTCCAATGTCTAGCACTTTAAAAACACTCCCCAGGAAAATTACCTTTTCTTTTTTTTGCTTTTTTGCATCCTGGAATGAGTTCTACGTGTGTTGTTTCTTTACATGAGAAAGGAAGAATAGATCCCACACTGAAGTACCATCTACCTTGTTCAAACTTCCCATTCCCTTGCAGTGGAGTTTTACCTGTGAAGATCTTATTTAAGGCAGATGAATCCACTCTATATCAGGCTATGGGACAATAATCTTTCAGAATCAAGTGCAAGTCCCCATTCCTGCTTTTGTTTACCTCACCTCACCAAGGTCCTCTGCAGAAGGGAAGTGTTTACACAGAGGATCCCAGTTGCACTGGCTGCTGTATCACACGGCTGTGTGCTGTACTGCCACTAGGATTAGCAGGTGGAGAAAACATGAAGCACTTTCTCTGTCAGACTGCAGCTTTAGAAAGCCAAAAGCTGTGTAAGTGGAGTGCCTTCTCCTTGTGGCTTTATTTATTGCCTGTGTTAACCAGATTTGGGGAGACAGCTCGGGGAGGTAAGCACAAGCTCTTTCTATATTAGCCTACTTCACTCATTGTTTTCTCTCTCCTGCTAGTTCCCTAGGCAGTGTCTGATACACCAAGAGATTTTTCTTTACTGGTAACTCCAGCTAAGGACATCAACCTGCAAGAAATATCAATCTTCTTTACATAAGAAAATGCCTTCAGTACAGACACATATGTTTCCGTACAGTGGGACTTCCAGTTTCACCCATTTACCCCTTGCTTCCCAAGCATGCATGAGAGTCTGTATTTCAGTGCTGTCATGAGAATGATTTATTCACATTGTTCATTGGTGACTAAATCCTAGACAAAACTGAACAACCTGTGGAGATGACAAATCCGGTGAGAACACAAAGTGAAGCCCCTGTTTCCTTTCTGTGGGCTTCACGTGGGAAAACAAGATGCTGCTCCATCAGGTAATGAATCCTAGGCATGACCTCTGTGTCTGTGAAGTTCCACTTTTCTTGTCTCCTACTAGGGCAGGAAAAAATAAGAGTTGAGCTGAGGGACACACAAAGGTCTGACACCAGTGGTTAACTGCCTGCCCTGCTCTCCCCAGCAGCTGTGGGCTCAGCTTGGATATCTCTGAAGCATTGCTGCCTTTTGGAAACCAAGGTAAGTCATAGCTCGTGGGTGCAGGGCGGTGGACCAAAGCATGACCTGGTTACTAATAAAATCAGGTAATTATTCCCTGATGGTTAGTGTGTATTCATCATAATATGCATCTAATGCAAATGATTCAAACGATTTTAATTGTGTTCTCTCCTCCCTACGCACACTTAACTCCCATTGACAGGGAGATGAGAACAGACCCCCTCCTCTCTCACTCATTAGCAAGTGCTACAAGGATTATTCTGGTCAGGAAAGGTTTCTGCTGCTCTGCAATGATGTGTCTGACTCATCCCCTATTGTAGCAAGTAGGGAAGGTTATTTTTGCAGTGTTAATATGGAAAAGCATGTGGAAAATGTAATGCTTCAAAGAGGTGCCTTCTGTGGGAAGTCATTGCTAATTAGGTGGTATGTGGGTGTCATCTGGGTCTCAGTAAACTATAGGTCATGCCAATATTTGAATCCTCTGAAGATTTTTGTGTAATTAGGGGGAAATAATTAGCATTTCACCTTTCACTGGGAAATTTTGATTAACTGTTTACTAACCTTTTTAATGATTTTCAGGTTTTCTAGAATTGCTAAGTTCCTTGCTGCTTTCAAAGCTGTTTGCCTAATGACAGCCCAAGGGCATGTGGAAATCTTATTGACTATCACAAAGGGTCTCCATCACTCTGATCCAGACAATTACTGTCACCATCTCTTTATGCTGAAATACTGTCTTTATGCACCTGAGATCTGAACCATATTGTGCTAAGTTCAGCATCTCAATACAGAAAGACAGGTGCCCTGTCTAACCTAAGCAAATATTGGGAAGGAAATCAGGAGTTTTAACTGTTTTGCAGATAGTCACTTCACATGATGAAGCAGACTCAGGACTAGAGAACTGAAGCTGTCAGACTGACAACACTGTTCCTCCCAGCCAGAAATGTAAAGAGTATCTTACTCTCTTCCCAGTGGGTTTTAGAGAGATGAATCCCAGGATGCCACACGACTTCTTTTGATGGAGATACGCAGTCCACACAGACATGGTGAGTACAGCAGGAGACAGGTGTGTGAGCAAACTCTAAACCAGATAACTTAAGTACTAATTACAGGGTAGTCATAACTCCATCCCCCGGGGACTCTGGAATCACCTCGTGCTATATTCCTTGATGCTATTCAATCAAATGCTGTTTCAGGTATGTGCCCAGAGCCACAGTAACACTTTTGATTGATACAAGTCCTACCCATATTATGAAGCTTTCCAGTTCTTGCTGTTGGTGGGTTGTGTGCAATATGAACCAGCCTCATCAGAGCTGTCCTCTGAGTCTGCTACTCCCTTGCAGACTTTCTGTCCCTGAGCTCGTGTTATGGACGTTGCTGTCCTGTGATCAGCTGTGGAATGCAACTTTGGAATGAAAATTCCCTGAATTTAGCAGCTTTATGCTTCCTCTGGGAGGAGTACAAAATCAGATCATTGTCATGGAATAACAAAGTACTTTGTTGCCCTGCACCCAAATGAACAGAAGTTTAGCCTCCAAGAACATCTGCCAAGCCATGCAAGGGGTCCAGCCACGATCCAGACAAGAGTCCAGGACTCACTGCTCTCTCTGATAGACCCTTGAATATCAATTCCATTAGATCAAGGGACAAAGCCTCCCCATGTTTAAAAACAGGTTTTTGTAACACAGCTGAGACTATCTCAACATATCCCAGTGTAAGGATCTGGAGCTCCTGGAACTCCAAGGCATGACTGTGTTGCTGGGATGCAAGCATTGTGAACCAATCTAGCAGTCCTCTTGCATCCTAAGGGGACAGAGAGTTTTATATTCCAATTTGATGTGTAAAGCTGACAAACACTCAGCAGGGATACTTGTCCCAAGTAGGATGTGAATGTTGTTCTGCAAGAAAATGGTACTACCCTGACCATGCTCTGCCATGGCTTTCCTCTTCTCAGCTGCAGGCAGAGAAAGTACATCATCCTCAGGTGTCACATTTCCATCAGAAACACAGCCTGGCTCCCAAAAGCCTTTCATGAAGTGGATGTTAAGTAGGACAGAGAGAAGCCTCGGTATTTTTGATTCCCTGATGACTTCCCTGCCTTTCTGGCTGACTGTGGGATGCCCTCTTTGGGGCACTCCAAGGCCCTTTGCTGTGTGGTGTTTCAGCTGGAGCCAGCCAGCAGGACCAGACAAGCCTCGAGTGGCAGTGGGGGACCTGCAGCCGTCTCCTGTCCAACACTCTCTGGAAGCACCAAGGACCATATGCTGTTCCTGGCAGGTGCAAGCAGCAAGACTGAACGAAGAATCTGGCAGTGCCCTGCCCTCCCTGAAGCACCACAGAAATCGGAGGAGTTGCCAGCCATTGACAGGCAGGAGATTCGGCCCAGAGCCATCTGTCCACACTTCACTTTCTGCTACTGCTGTTGCTGATGCCCAGCAAGTTCCCAGAAGTCTGCAGAATGAACTGCTCTTGACCTCGCAGAAAAAAGCTGGTGCTGGGAG
The DNA here is from genome assembly GCA_013400235.1 of Oriolus oriolus. Lineage (NCBI taxonomy): Eukaryota > Metazoa > Chordata > Aves > Passeriformes > Corvidae > Oriolus > Oriolus oriolus. The sequence continues at coordinate 11,087 of VXBT01003148.1, forward strand.
GGAAATGTGACAAGAAGCCTGGAACTTTCAGCATTCAAAAAGAGGTAGGGATGTGAGAGAAAATTAAGGAGAAGAGGAAGAACAGCCTGACCACCTACCTTGCTGGAACAGAGATTTATCACCATATGTGCATGCTGCAGGGCCTCAGGGGTACTGTGCTTGGAAGAGAGAAGACATCTTCAAACAAAAAATTAATAATAGTGGTGACGATAAAGACTGTGGTATAATTACTCACATTAAAAGCTCAGCAGAGAAGGCAAGTACTGAAGGTGACATGTCAGGTTCTGCTGGCCTACCTATTTCAGATGTGATTTTGCCTAAAACACGTCATTGGAGTTCACAGCAATGTGCATAAACACACGTGTACACCACGGGCTGGGGTAATGCTGAGGGAAGTTTGCAGGATATGCTGGGAGCAGCAGGCAGTTCCCATACACTACATCCCCTTTGAAAAGAAATGCATGGAGGCAAGGGGATGTCTCAGCAGCCCAAAACCCTGACTTTCACATCAGCTTGGCAATGCAACTCCAAATACAGACTTGAGAGAGCAGGAGTTTCAAAGGGGTGAGGAAAAGTGAAAGATCAACATTTACATGTGCTCCATAATGACAAGATGAAGCAAATCACCCCCAAGCACTAAAGAAGCAGCCAGTGACTGGAACCATTCCCAGAGGTGGCTGCAGCCCAGGCCAGCTCCATGGAGCCATCTTCTTTCTCTCTGCTCTGTTTCTGTGTGTTTGTGAGGAAACTTCTGAAACGTATGGGAGCAGGAGGGGGACATTGGGATCAAACTGGCTGTAATTGTTGCCCAGGGACACTAGATGGAGAAACGCCTTTAGGGATAGAGAGTAGGTGAGGGGCTGTGTCACCATTCTTACAGGAAAAAAACACAGGGAGTAAAGTGCCCTCCGCTCACCATTATTGATGCTGTTGGCTTTAAGTTTTGCTTAAAAGCTTTCTGTTTTCGGATCCCATTACAGCTCTATGCAGGCCATTAGTTAATTGAGTTATTCCACCAGAGTCTGTCAAAGCTTGGATCTGTTATTACTGCCAGCTCTCTCAGGTTTCCCCTCACCTCTCTCCCCTTCACCCCTCACCACTGGCAGATTTGGAAAATACAGTAAAAAGCAAGATCTTGAGTAGATTAAAGAAGTTATTTTATCCTTGATGAAGCTCAGCCAACACATCTTGCCTGTGCTAAGTACATCAGATCACTATTTCCACACAACTGTGCAACACACAGCTTTCAAAAAACTTACCAAAACATCATCAGAAGTCCTTGCCTATTTTTTGTCCCCACAAGCATGCTTCTGCCTCCCCATGACAAACCTCCTAGGAGCAGGAGTTTACTTATAACAAGAGAAACCCTTGATATGAAGCAGCCCAGCCATCTGTGCATTGTAACCATGAGACACTGACATCCTCCAAGACACACAGAGGAAGAAACAAATTGGCAAAGCCAAAAAATTACTACCTCCACCTCTGTTTGCTTCACCTTGTCTGCCAACACCAATAGTTTTGGCTGGGGAACAACCTCCTATGGACCCCATAAATTCTTGCTTGAGCTCTGGCGTGTCTCATGGTGTCTGAGCTGACAGAGCTCAGAGTAACTCCAAAAGTGGAAATGATGGACCTGTTGAACAGAGCTTTTGAACACAGTGTCCTGCTGGTGTGGCTGCCGAGACCTTTATCATATTTGTGTTCTGCACTGTCCTCTGTCGTTGCGCCAGCCTGTCTCTACACTTGATTTCTGTACATCACACTGCCCAGCCCTGTATCTGTTTGATGGCCCTAACCCAATAATTGTTGATGCTATAGACTGATTGTCTCAGTGACAGCCTGCTAGTTAAAATCAAAGTGTGCAAGAGAATTCTGTGTATGAGTAGGTATCTGTATGTAAAACATGCAGATGGTGCTGCTGGCCTCTGAAGACTCTCTGGATGCAGCTCTCAAAAGAAGGGACACAAAGTGCTCTGATGCAGTCATTGCTGTGTGGAAAAGTGTGATAGGCTGGAGTTTCAAGGCTTGAACAAAGAAATCAGGACTGCTTATCATCATGTGCTGCACTCAAACAATTGTTTTTATGGAGAGCCCTATGCAGAGGGTTATGAATGTCTTAGAACAAGACCAAGTTACTCTGATTAAGTAGCAGCTGTTTCTACAGAGAAGAGTCAATGAGAATGATGAATCTTGTACGTGACACAGGCAAAATTTGACTCTTAGTGTCACAGGCTTGAGGGTGACCACAACATCCTCCCAGTTCTGGAATAATCCATACTGTTCACCTTGCTCCTGCTAGCTGCAGATTTTACAGCTGATGAACCCCTGATGCTGTGCTTTTCACTTGCAGCAGGCTGTTCGTTCTTCAGCAGAAAGGGAATGGTACAGCCACCATTCAGGACCACCAGGTGATCCAGGTCTCATTTGACCCAGTGCAAAAGCAGAAGCCAAAGGCTGCTCAGAAAAGGGAAGAAGCAAACTGCTTTTGACAAGGGACAACGTTCTGTATTCAGACTTCTTCTTATCAGAACATGTAACAATTTGGGAATTTGCTTCTTACATTTTCTAAGAGTGTATTTTTAACCTCACTGAATATATTAGCAATCCTTTTTCCTTTCTTAATGTCTTTATGGCAAGACATGGCCAGCAAGGATGTGGGATAATCCAGAATTTTCCCTTACTGGATGCAAGTCAGGGTCTTTGTCATCAAATACCATCCAAGGTGGGTAGGCTTTATCAGTTAATTGACCTTAAAAACTCATGAAGCTAGTAACTTGTGGCTGCAGAGCAGTTCCTCCCAAGGCAGAAAAATTACTGTGTGTGGGTGTGTTTGAGCAGGAGGAGAAGGCTGGGAATGTCAAGAGGCTAAGCAACAACTTTCTTGCTTTTCTCACAGCCAAGAAGCTTTTTATTATCAGATATTGGGACTACGTCAGGTAGACTGAATTACAGACATGCTGATGAAGGTCTGAACTTAACTGAAAATGTAGATGAGGGAATGAGATGGAAGTTGAAAGTGGCAAGTGGGACTCTAAATCCAGCTGTATTAAAACTCAGTTCAGGATCCCATAGGACCCTCAAGAGTTGACCATGAAGCTGAGAGCAGCCATTGCTGCAGTCATAAAAGGTTAACTGAGCTTGTGCTACCTTGTGTTTAAAGAACTAGTGAAAACTAAACCAGTTTGGAAGTAATCCTTAAATAAAGTTCTTGCAGTGCTTTAGACAGATTCTTCTTATATGAAACTACTGAGACTTCTCATCATCTTTCTTGCTGGAAAAAAGGGGCAAAATGCAGGAGGTCATGTAGTCTTTCTCCGTGCCCTAAGACAGCATATGGTCTGCCTAAAATAACATCAGACAGACTTGCAAGAGGGAAAAGCCTGAAAAGCAAATACTAAAACTCTGAAACCTGTAGGCTTAAAATTAAGCACTGCATTCAATTCACAGACACCAGATCTTAAAGCTGCCAGAGCTGAGTGGTATGGAGTGCCTGGACATAAGCAAAAGCACTGTGACTTGTGATCTTCAGCACCTTCTGTGTGGTTGCCATCTGACTGGCAAAGGTAAAAGGCTAGGAACCAGGCAGGAGTGCCTCATCAAGACACTTGTCTTACAGAACTGAAAGAAAACATGTCTAGAAAGAGGCAACTGGGTGGAATTTAGCCCAAAGGACTGGACTTGTAGCAAGAGAAAGTAGAAGAAACACCCAAGTCCTAACACCCCAAAAAGAAAGCAGCTTGCTCCCAGCAGTTTGGGAACTATTCGGGACCTCTCAACATCCAAGCTGAGCATTTCCTTTCCCTGTTAATTTGGCCCCATTTGCACTGTTCTGAGTACAATCAATCAGCCTTGTGGCACTGGCACAGCGATGAAGCTGCAGATGTGATGAGAGCCACCCTCACATGGCCACACCAGTGGTCACAGCAGGTTGGGCACATTCTGGTTCACTGTGGTCCTATGTGACACTGGGCAGAAACCCAATGGATCATTTCTTCTGCCCCTCCACAGAAAGGCCAAGGGTAGTTCTGGTCCTATAAGGCAGTGGTATGATCCATTCATCAGTGGATCAAAATGACAGACTTGACTGAGTAGGAAAAGACAAGGAAACAAGTTCTGTTTCTCACTCTGCCAGGATAACAACTCAGCCTCTGTGCCTCTATTACTCTTTCCAATTTTTGTCAGCTTCAAATGTCACTCTTCTGGAGCAGGAGCTGTTTTTCAAGACAGTGCCACTGGTGCAATCTGCTGCTCACCAGCTCCCAGAGTGTCCCCCTTCCTCCCTGAGGGCAACCACATCTCTCTCCCAGTACCTCCCCTACCTCCTGATGACACCCTTTGACTGTGCCAGTACAGCAAAGAGGGAATGATGAAGCTGGGCTGCGCCAAAGCATCTCCTCCCTTTTTCCTTTTGTTGTTGCTTGGTGTTTGGCACATTTTCACAGTGAAACCCCAGAAACAGCTGGGGGGTAGGGCACTGGTGGCCCAAATGGTCAGGTCCAGGAGGGGCAGAAGGAAGAGGCATGGCTGGGGGGTTCTGCTCTGTGGGTGTAACCATGCTCCCACTATGTCTGCAGTGCCTGGTCCCAGGGCCAGGCTGCACTATAATCTGGGACTTCTACTGGTTATTAACGTGGAGTGATGGGCTGTGACAGATATTAAGCCCACGACCACATTGATGCTCAGCGTGCAAAACCTCTCTCTGTGAGATGGGTTTTCTCAGGCCACTGTGAAAAGCCTGACTGATCTGAGAGTGCTGTGACATTGCCCCAGCCAACCTGACCCCAAATGCTCGCGAAACAAGCACCGAGCTCCCTGTTTTGCATTGCCTGTAACATCCCAAAACAGTGTCTGACTTCTCAATTAGTCTGAGAGAGGACTGCAAACTTGAAATCCAAACTGATGGACTGTGAAATCCATATCACGTTGTCACCCACAGCACACTTTCCCTGCTCTGCACTGAGCTATAAATAGACTTTCATTATTAGCAAGCAGACAAAGGCAGCCTGGAAGATGTTCCACGCTGACACAACTCCTGGCTTATGGATTTTTCGTTTTCACCTTGGTACAGGAGTGAAGATGGGGACAAGCAGGGAGGGGCTGATCAACAGCAACAGTGCTGAAATCACTTCTTCCCCTAACCAGGATTATTTTTGGGTCTTTGTTTTGGGTTTTGGTTGTGGTTTGTTTTTTTTTTTTTTTTTTTTTTGGTTTTGTTTTTTCACATTCTCTCCCCTGGAGCCAAGAGGCTCAGAATACATTACCCAGTTCTACAGAATGCATTACACCCACCTCCTCTCTCAGGTCATCTATCTAAGCTCCTGGAATCTGACTACCAACTCCCAAACAATGCAGTCATTAAGCCCCTAATGTTTTCTTTCTCCAAGTTTTATTTGTTTAAAAAAAGAAAATAAGGAAGTTGATCTTTGCTTCAACAATTTCAATGTCTTACAGGAGCTATTAACTTGGAAAAAATGGAAGGGACTTGAATTTTCTGGGAGGAGGTTATCCCTGACATGTCTGTCTCTATTACAAATTCCATCTTTGTGAAGAAAGAACTTGTACATGCCTCTCTGAAAAAACCAAATCCACTACAAAAGTGTCTGATCACAACCACTGGTGAGATCCAGAAGCTGTGACCCTGAGGCATAAACCTGAAGATTTGTGTTCGTTAACCACAAGACACAGACACCCTTAGTGCACCTTTTTTTCCCGTGGTCCTTCATTCTTTCACAAAAAAGAAATTCAATTAGCTGAGATGAGGAAAATGGTTTACTTTTCCTGCTCATTCATACTTTGAGTCCAAATACCAGCTCTGCCCTTCCCATGCACTGGTCCCCTCTGACATACAGCAGCTCAATTTCTGCTTGGTTCCCTGGCATTTACAACAAGGTCAATTAAACAAGACATTGTCTGCCCATTATTTGTACAGTAGGGTTTATTCCTGGGCTAACAGAAGTGAAGCGGCTTGGCAGAAAACCCAGGAGGGTTTAGTTTTGGATCACAGCAGACTGAAGTTCTGAGATAACTGGTCGTGTTCATTTGCTCTGCAAGCTGCTCTTTTGTATCTCAGCTTTCTTTGAAAATGAAGCAAACCCCCAAATGTCCATAACCCTTGCATGTTGTGCCTGTGAAGAAAATCTCACTCAGGGGGCTGTGTCTGAGGGTGTTGTTCCATTAATGTTTCTTTCCCAGAGCAGAGAAGTTCGCATTTTCCCAGTCCCCCTTTGAGCCCTGCTGGCCTTTTCTTCCCCATGACGGTTTTCAACTCCACAGCTTCTGCTGAGCTGCTAAAATGGTTTCTGAGGCTTTGCTGGAAATTGGTTCTTTGGGCAACAGGAACAGAGGAGTGTGTTGAAGCCAAATCACTGTAATTAGCCTACTTGTATAAAATGACCAAGGTTTTAAAAGTTTTGGATTCAGTGGTTCAGTTTAATGTATGTCCCGCAGCGGCAGCATTGTAAAGGGACAGGACATTGCAGCTTGGGAGCATGGACATGCAATTTTGACACTGAAGGAGCTGGAAAGAAAATGTTAGGTATTACTAGAGCCACAGCCCTGAACAGGCTTGGAACAACAGCTTTGAGAGAAGTAACCTGTCCAGACATTTTCAGGCAGTCCTGCCTGAGTGGTTAATAACCATGTAGCGAAGATAACTCTGATTCTTCCTGCCACAGGGATGCAGGGGTCACACACCTGTGGGTGACACCTTCTGTGGGGTGACTCAGTGAGCAGTGCAGGGAAATGCAGCTAAGAAGCTATTATACACTTATTCAAATGTTTCCCCACAAAATCTAAATTCAAAGAGCATAACAAAACTCAGCAGTATAGCACTAAAATCTGCATTTCATTTTTGCTTTTTTTGTGATTTATTTTTTGTGGCTTTTCTATGCTACTATTCCTGCTTTTCCTCAGGTGATGAAAACAAGTTTCCTAGTTTCTGAAGGTGCACAAAGCCATGACCAACCATAATAACTTTTATTTGCCTAAACCTTTTTAAGAAAAACTAAAGTCTAATTAAAGATCATGTGATGCAAAGATACTTTGGAACTCTATAGCACACACTTGCTGTGTAATGAAATTAATATCAGGACAATCAGGAATATTACCAGAATAACAGCTGCTCCTGAGTCATAATAACAGCTGTAAAAAGGGAAGATACTGGATGTTTTAAATCTATTAAGTGCTTTTGCTTTGTGTATTGACACAGGTAATGACTCCCACAGAAAGAAAGCTACACTTGAAAGCCTTTAACACTAAAAGCTTAATTTAGTGTACAATGAATAATACAGGGAGCCCATTCATGGGTCGATCAGAATGGGATGAGAGAGCACCAAAGGAGCAGACAGATCATGTTAATAGGAAGCTTGAAACTTATTTAAAAATCTATACTGTAGTTAAAATTAGAACACAAATTGGAACTTGGCATTCTGTTGCTCAGGCAATTGGTAATGGGATACTAAAGCCTTGCACTTCTCTCCATCTGGGCCTGGTTGGAAGAGGACAAAGGCGATGACAGCCACAATGTCGTTTACCACAAGGAGTCATTAAAGAAAGTACTAAGATAAAGAAATCAGCCTTTCCCAGCTATTCACAGTGTGGTGTGTGCTGTATTCATCTGTTAGTCCAAGTGTAGAAAAATATGGGTCACAATGTAGAAGCAGATGTTATTATCTTCTTCATGACTATTTCAAGGATCAATGATAATTTTGACTTTTGTTCTTTTTCTTTAAGGGTGAATTTGTAGATACTGTTCAGCCCTCTGTAGTCAGCGGTTTCATCTGGATTGGATACATCATTGAGACTTCTCGGTTGAAGAGCTTTTGGCCAGGCATGATGGTGCCCAGTGTCCCTACCAATCAGAGATAAAGGTCAGTGGGGGGGGGGGGTTGCCTCCTTCCCAGAAGAAAACTATTCTTATCCCGAAATCCATCCTTACAGTCAGACAACATTTATTAGGACAGATCCTGAGAGCTAACGTGAGAGAGGCAGAAGAAAATTATCTTTTGAAGGGATGATGCCTTTGAGTTAGGGCAGAACCACTTTCCAGGGGCAAATATCTCACTTCACTGCTACATTTTTCATAATCGTGTACTGAGGCTCTGTGGCTCTTTCCAGGCCACTCATTTCACTATAGACAAGTATGTTGTTATCTAAACCACAAGCTGGGATGCAGAAAGCAGGAAAAAGATGCTGGAAAATCCAATATTTAGGAAAAAATGCAGAAGACAGACATCTATGTTACACCACAAAGGGACCAGAGCAGCTGGGTGAGTTCCCCCTATAATCTGACACCCGGGACAATGATCCCACAGGGAGACCCCAGGAGAAGCAGACAATCACGTGGATTTACATCCTGAAGGAAAAGGTGCCTGGAGATTCTAGGAAACACCCCTGGAGTTAATTTTGGAAATAAATCACAGTAGAGAAATTACCAGTAATTCTTAGGATAATTGTTTCCCAGAGTCACAGGAACAATGGAGAGTGGTTAAATAACTTCTTGTTATTTTAAAACATATAAAAAGTATTAAAAAAACATTTAAAAATCTGTGTTCTGAGCAATGCCTTACGCAAACATAATGATTAAAAAAAAAATTATAGGCTTAACTGGAGGAATAGTCACAATTTTTTTGCCACTGTTTGATTGCATATTTCTTTTTCCTATTAAAGCCTGACTTCCCTGGCTGACAATTTAATTATTAGGGTAATGTGATGGATAAAGGGACTTGCTCTGTAGTGCCTCCCACTTGCTAAAGGCTTGCTTGCAATCACAGCTGCAAAAAATGCCACAGATCCTCAAAGCAAGGATAATAATTTCCATGTTGTCAGTGTCCTTAACCCTTACTATGTGAACTTTTAAAGAAAAAAACCTTTTCATCACTAAGTGCAGATTATGGAAGTCAGAGCTACATGGGGCTGCAGATTACTGAAAGAACCAGCCTTGAGCTGCTCTTGAGTGGCCATGCATAAAACCAAACTCCTCTACTTCATGGGGATTATTTGAGGGTGTCCAGAAAAGCACTTCGAGAATTTTGATCACAGGTCTACAATGCCTGCAAGTAGCCTCTGTTCCAAATCATTTTTTTAGACTGTTTGATTAAAAAAAAAAAAAATTAAAAATAATAAAGTCAGTAGATGTGAGGCTCCAGAATAACCACATAATCAATAGAGACAAAACTGCACAATCAATAGAGACAACGGCTGGCTAGAGATGAAAAATCTTGAACAATAGGACAACACACTTTACTGCAGATGTGATATTACATGCTGTCATAAAAATTGCAAAACATTGCAGAATGATCTTCTGATGCTGGGAGAGAAACTGGAAAATAAAATTCTGTGACAGTCAATACACAAAAAAATAGCATAGTGGGTCTAGAAAAGACACCCAAACCAAACACCTTTGCTACTTGTATTGCCAGTTCAGCATGTATGTTTCTGGTTTTTCCATCTAAGAAAGGTACAGAAGAATTCGAATAACTAAAGGAAGGGTCAAGAGAGGTGATCAAAGGTAGATAACAGCTCTGAGCCACGACAGAGTCTTTAGCCTTGAAAAGCCAGAGATGTGGAGATGCTATAACAGAGTTTTACTCAGCATGGACTCATCACACAAGAACTAGTGAGTACCAGATGAAATGATCAGCCAGAAGATTTACACAAAGAAGTGCTTGCTCACACAGTGCATAATTAAATCATGGGATTCATCACAATAAGATGCTCTGGAAGCTATAAATAGGTTTAAAAAGCAATTAGGCACTGCATGGAAGAAAGGACTATCAGGGCCTGTTAAACTCAAAGCAGAGATACAACCGGCAGCATGGGAAAACCCCAAGCTGGAGTCTGCCCAAAGGTGGAGGAAAGTGCCACAGAAATGGGGCAACATCAGCCCCTTTTTATTCTTGCTTTATTTTGCTATGCTTTCATTAGGCATCTTCCATGACCATGGACAGCTCCAGGTTACTGGGCTAAAAGGATCAGCATCTGAGGCAGGAAGATTCTTTGGCATCTTAACTCCAACCCTGGAACCTCAAATCCATCTGCACATGAGGTGTTACCCCAAGAAAGTCCCATTTCAGGCCTACTTCAGTGGGATAAGCAAGAAAACTGGAATATGTTTACAGTGGGGACAGCATGTTCTGGAAGGACAGGAAGGAAAGAGGCTGTTGTGCTTTATGCCAAAAGCGTGTGCATTTCCTACCAAGTTCAGAAGTGATGCAGGTGTGCTGCTGTCTCCATGTGAGTCTGAGGGGGAGTAATGGAAGGAGATGGATCTTCTGTGGACTGTGAATACCTGAAGAAGAGCTTGTAGTGTCAATAAGGAGTATCAAGTGCCCAAATATTTTCTGGGAGAGCATGGTGGATTCAAACTATCTGTAACATATTTGAAATGAATCAGGGCCATATCGAAAGGTAAAGGAAATTATAAAGAGACAAAATGTTTTGGATTTGGTTCTGTCAAGTAGAGAGGAACTGGAAAAGAATCTGAAAAGGGGAGGTGGAAGGTGAAAGGGCTGCGAATCACTAACGTAAGAGAAAAAGGAAAGAGTTGGAGAAAAAAGAGTGAGGATAATGGATTTCAGAAAAAAAAAAATTAAAAATAGCAAATTTCAGGAAGCCCAGGGAACTCATCTGTAGGGTCTCTTGGGAAGGTAATTTAAGGGATAAAGGAGAGCAGAAGAGCTGGCAGGTACAGTAAGAGAGTGTATTAAAGGCACAATAGCAGCCTATCTTGATACAGGGGAAGGACAGAGAGCACAGTGAGAAGCCATTACAACTGCATCAGGAGTACTTTAAGGGCCCAAAAATAAACTAATAAAAAGAAATAATGACACAAAAGGGAAAAAAAAGTATGTCATTAAGGATGAGGGATAAAAACCTCAGTGAGGGTTTGGGATTAAATAGGTTGCAGGTTGAAAGGAACATAAAGAGTAACATGAAAAGGTCTTAAAAATACATTGAAAGTAGGAAAAACCATAGGAAATTACTGGTCCATTACTTTACAGGGAAGGAGAATAAATAGTACATGATCCAAAGAAGACTGAAGAATTCAATGCTTTGCTGCAGACTATGTTAAAAAAATTATGAACAGCTACTTAAGCCAATTAATTTTAACAAGATGATAAGAGGACAAAGCTCAAACAGAAAATTACTAGGTTAAAGACTATGTAGATAAGATAGAGTTATTCAAATTCATAAGGTGTCATGTAATTCAAAGGATTTTGAAGGAGTTCACCAAAATAATCTGTGAACCACTTGCAATTGCCTCTGAGGACTTGAGGAAGACACAAGAGAGAACAGAGTACTGAAGCAGAGAAGGGAGAGAACATAAACAAAGGGGAACCCAAAACCATGAGGCCAGTCAGCCTCACCTTTATCCTTAGGCTGCCTCTGGAAGGAGTCACTGAACAATCTACAGGCACCTTGGTAAAAAACAGTTCATATGAAACATCCATCAGGGATTTGCAAAGAATATATCATGTCAGATCAACCAAATTTCCTCCTTGACAAAGTAGCACAAGTGCTGGATGAGAACGCAGAGGTAGATATGTTCTCAGCTGACTTCACTGAGGCTTTCTTACAGTCTCATGTAACACCCTACAAGTGGTTAAGAGGAAGACAGGACAGAGAATATTTCTTAAATGTTTTTTCATCATTGCAAACATATTTATCCACACTCCAGATGCTATTTTTTCTGCCCTGAGAAGGTCAAACATTCAAAATTTGCTTAGTCAGACTATCTTAGCTGCTTTGAGGACAGACAGCAGGATACGAAGCTGCCATGCACTAGCTCCTTCACAAACCTGGCCTTTTCCCACTGAAAAATGTGAGGCAGCAGGAGGTGCCTCACCCCTCTGTTAAAGAGGGACCATTTATCATCTTTTGCCTTGGATCAGAACATATAACTTCTTTCTTTCCAATGGCAGATCACGGGGTGCAAAAAAGCCCTCAACCTCCCTTGTCTGTCCCTCTGTGAACAGGAAGTTGCCATTGCCCTGGTGAAGTTAATGAGCTTTGTCCGGCCATTAAACCTTTCTCTTTTATGAACCCAGTGCACAAGGGCGAAGTTTAGATTACAGGCATGTCTTGGCTTCAGGTAAATCCAGCATTTCAACTGTAAATTGCAGCTTGCTATCAAACTCAGAGAGCATTACAAAGGGTCCTCTGGGGGTCTTTCATGCATGTGGCTCATTCAATATTATCTTTAATACCTTGAATGATATTATAGAAAAGACACATAAAATTTGCTGATAAAGCCAGGCTGAGAGGTGTTGCAGGGACCCCAGAGGGCAGGATGACAAACAAAAATGGTCTTGGCATATTGAGGAATTGCTCTGATATAAACAAAATCAATAAATAAGTGTTCTGCTTAGGAAGGAGAATTCCAATGTAAAATAGGAAATAACTGGCAAAGCAGCAGTGTTACAGAAAAGAAGTCAGGGTGAGAGCTGAGCACTAAATAGGACTCAACAATGTGCTGCTGTAGCAGAAAAGGCACAGCTCATTCCTGACTGAATTGACATATGGAAGACACAGGAGGTAATTAGGATTGTTCTCCTTTGTCTTGGTGGTGAGACCTCAGCTGGAGTGTTGTGTCTAGGATTGGGCATCCCACTAAGATGTAGAAAGATTGGAGAGAGTCCAGAGGAAAGTAGCAAGGATAGCAAGTTTAAAAATGGCCTGTGGAAAAACTGGCTTTCTTTTGTTTAGGAAATCATGATATGGGGAGAGATATATCAGTGGTCTCCCAGCCCATGTAAAGTTATGGAAGAGGCCTATCAAGGAAGAATAATTTGCAGCGTAAATGTTTCACATTAGACTGACAGATTGTGCTAAAGAAGGGCAGAAGAAATCCCTCAGAAAATTTGGAGACTTCCTCCTACAGAGCTTTTAAAGAACGGGTTAGACAGATACATATCACTGATGAGAGATATGTATCACTGATGAGATAAAGATGTGCTTAATCCTGACCTGTGCAGAAATAAATATCCTTCCAGCCCCGCATCCCTGGATGAAGAAAGGTCTTTTCCCTTCTCCCTCATGTCCAAAATCTCTACTTCTGCACTTGGGAGGGAGCCCTGTAAATCAAAATGGAGAAACCAGAAAGACATCACCTGGCTGGACACAATGAAAAACCAGGAAGGAGCTGTAATACTTCCAAGGGATGGATGAAGGCTAAATTCAAAGGAACTGTCCTAGGTTACAATGTAAGATGTAACCAAAAGCATGTATTCTATTATCATCTTCACAAACTGTTAGAGCAGGTGGGGCAATGTTCGTGATCTCCTACCATGACTCATCCCTGATAACTCCCTCCGGGAGCTGTCTCTGTTTAATGGGCAACCAAGGACCCACCGCGTGACTCATGGAATTACCTCATTCCATTGTGAGATGCTCGCCCGGGGGGAGGAGCCAAGCATTGCCGCCTGGATATCATCTGGGGTTTGGAACAGCACAAACAGCCCTTACCTACTGGACTTCCAGAGGACGAGAGTGACTGTTTGGACCTTCAGGTGAAGACCAGACCCTTCTTTCTATAGGATCACTGCTTCAACAGGGCCATTTCACCTGGACTGCTGCCACCACCCTGAATAACAGGGTGTCAGATTATATTCTGACTCTGTCAGTGCTCTTGTACTATTGCATTTATTTTCTTTTTAATTTCCCTATTAAATTATAATTCTGACTTGCGATCTCCCACTGGTTTGTTTTCAAACTAGTACAGGACCAGAGGTGCCTCTCTGCAGGTCTGAATCAAGAAGTTGATAGCCAAGATCTTAAAATCCCTCTTGTCAGCATCTTCTGCTGGCTTGCTCTGGACAGCTGCATGCTGAGCACAGGGAATGCAGACCCTTCCTCACTCAGCATGCTTTGCATACTCCTCTAATCTTTTGAATAATCTATTGTACATGGCCTTGAGAAATGGGTAATTTCTGCACCAGGCTCATCCTTTATTCCTTGAATTCAAGTCTTGTCACCTTTTTCCTACCCTGTGATTCAAAGAATTAGTAAAAATGGGAGCAGGTAAGGAAGTTTTCACACAAAATTGTCAGAAAATAGCACAAAACAAAAATCAGCATTCAAGGGATATTACCTGAAAATGTCATCTTTACTCTGTAAGTAAAGAATTCCTTATTTCTGAATGCCTACTGAACATATTTTTTATGAAGTTTGTCACCATTTCAACTGCTGCTCCTGTCAGATTCCCTCATTTCACGTCCCGTCTCCTCCCCAAATTATCTACTTAAAGAGCAAGTAAAAACCATTTCCTGTGGGTTTCATTTTGTCAGCAGACTGGGCTGATTTAAATCATGTGCATGAATGGCTATTGCAGTACTTTAAAGCTGTCCCAGCTACCTCCTCCCAAGAAGAAACCAGAGGTTGTGTTACCATAATGCCTATTTTCTAAAAAAATGAGAGGGGTTTTCTGACTTGCCATGCCTGCTTTTGTGACTTATACCAGGCAAAAGATGTTACAGTGGAATATATCAGGGTAAAATTCAGTTTTAAATGCATTCCTTCCCTAAAAACCTCATCTTTCACTCTGGAGGATACTTAGAAAACTAAATGTCACCAAAGAAAACATTCCTTGAAAGGGCAGTTCCAAACAAACAAGCTTTGCTGAAATCAATTTCCCTCAGATTTCTAAGATTTCGGGACACGTTTGTTCATTCCTTGATAGAGTTGAATTTTAGGAAAAGATAAAAACAATTGTAGCATCTAATGTAGCTCCTCTCCTAGCAGGACATACTGTGTTTTGTTAACCACGCAAGGAAGAGAAGGGGACCCTGGTTTGAAGACTAATCTGGGGCTCCTTCCTAACACAAGGGCTTTGCACTGCCCTTCCTGAATTATCGCTTGCTTTTACAGCTTCATGCCCTTTGCCACTACCATGGCATTGTTCAGATGGACCACAAGATTGATCCCTGGTTCCCCTGGACTCCTGCGGCTGAGGCTGGAGTACTCCAGCAGTGGGGGAGCACAACAGATCAGAAGGTGGAAGATCTAGTCTGGTTGGTTGAACTTGATGTTCTTGGACATCTTTTCCAACCTTGCTGATCTATGAGTCTATGATTGTTGCACCCAGAACACCCATGAAAGTGCCCAGATGTGCTCAAAAAGGATCATGTCTGGATGGACAGTGGAGCTTGGTGTATTATCCACTGCTCTATGATCATTCAGGTTTAGCCCTGGGATGACCAGAGCTGCCATGGTCAACTGTTGTAGTGCCTTTTCTCTGCCCTGGCTAGCAGGCTCTGACTTTGGGCACCGAGCACCCTCTGCCTGCTCCGGGGAGGCGGTCAGAGGCAGCTCGCAGCTGGACGGCACCGAGGAGATAAAGGAGCGAGAGGGGACTTTGCCTTGGAGTTCAAAGGTTTATTGAGGGGACGAGCTCCAGAGGCTGAAAGACCTCACAAAATGGAGGCATGAGACTTTTATAGGGAGGGTCGAGGGGTCGGAGGCATAACATGAACAGACCAATGGGAAAGGTACGGGGAGGGGCGAGGGTACAGAAGACCAATAAGGTGCTAAACAACTTAGAAGCTTCTAAAACAAGACCATACAAGGAAATTCAAAAGGATTACATCAGGTAGAATGGAGACAAGGGGCTTATAGCTTAACACAAGGCTCTACTAGGAACCAAAAACAGGTTACCACAGTTCACCCTTTTTTACTTTACAAATAGCTGAAATGTTCTTTTCAAGCTTCGTGTTAGCTGCGAAAGTATACTTAAACTTAAAATTTACACAACAAAATATACATGAAATGATAAAAACTTAAAATACATTTTCAATATACATGAAGGAGGCACGCAGGGGAGACACAGCTTTGGTGGGGAAAAACATATACATACAAAATTAAATGCAGTTGAGGGGGGTATTTTAGCGAAGGAGATGGGAAGGGACGATGCAGCACGGCTCTTGTTCTTCGGTGGCAGTTCTCTTCTGCTCTTGTTCTTCGGTGGCAGTTTTCTTCTGCTGTTATGTTCTTTTCCTTTTCGCAGTGGCAGGCCAGACTGCTTAATGGAACACGGCCAGGGGGACTCCAAGTTGGCGTCCCCTCGGCCACTGCCACACCCACCCCCGGCTCCAGTGTTGTGGGAGCTGGAAGTGGGTTTGTTCTCACAGGAGGTGTTTTCATGGAGGGAGCAGGAACTTTGAAGGAGAGGGGGGGTTCGCAGAAAGGAGGGAACTCCCGGCGCATAGGGGAGGGACCCGACACAAACCCACTCAGCGACGCCAGGGGAGGGGAACCCGATGCAGACAGGGGGCCCGAGATGGAGGGGTTGG